>JAJEKV010000010.1:0-85698 GCA_021234155.1 Isoetes taiwanensis | reverse complement strand
TTCAGCCACTTCGTTCAAGTTACGTATTGCTACATTTTTACTTAATTATACCATGAAGAAGTTGGAATTGCATGGATGCACTCACACTTGCATGCTTTTCACACATTTTGAGGAACATCGCACACCTGTTTTGGGTTTTCTTTCATCTTGGTGTACTCAAAGATTGTGTACATACTTAGGTCCTCCTCTCATCAGCGGTGTATCTTGAAAAATTAATCTTACTTCCATAATTTATTTCTGTGTGAAGAATTGCATACAATCCTTTCCAACAGCGATACGAGCCTAACCTTCACCATTCATCTCACGTTTGGTGTCACTATTAAACTTAGCTCTTTTACTTTGGACCATGTCACATTATTTGTTGGCACTACATTTTCAGGTTTGGGTTGTGGGATCAGCCATAGGGCGTCATTTCACAACGGCCTGGGCTGCGGGAAAGAAACCATAAGTACTCACGGTGGGAACTTCTTACTACTTATAGGCCACATACCATGATGCAGGAACTACCAGTACTTGGCCTAGCCAAAAACATTCCTTGTCACCCAAACCTTTACCTTTCGGTTGTCTTTCAACATAAAATTGCAATACCAATATTGTCTTCCCCTAGCCTTTCATCATTAGCGACTTGACCGAGGATCTGCTAACCTGATAGAGCTCCTTATTTTCCTTGTTGCACTTGGTATGATTCTCACCTTCTTGTTCCTCCATTGCACCCTACTATAGAGGACTAATGTTTTCTTCAACATTCTTGCTAGGGTTGGTTTTCATTGATATTGCTCTTTTCACCATCTTGAGTTGGAGGGCATACCATTGACCCTGAGCAATTGCACCTTTTAGTCAATGGTAAGAAAATTATTACACCATAAGATAAAAAAAGTATTTATTACATTTATGGAATATGTAGAGGTAAATCAAATTTTTAAAAGCAAGAAATTCCTTGGAAATAGGTTAATATAATAAATAACAATGGTAAAAGCTAAATCATTTTAAAACAAGAATTTTCATGGCAAATAAATAAGGAAATGACATTTATATAAATATATCAAATTTTAATTATCAAAAATTTGGATATATGATTGAAAAAAGACATATAATAATAGGCGTGAGAATTTATTATCCATAATAATATACCCTAGATAATATAGCCGGGCGGAATTTCGTGACGCTTTGGCGTGTTATTTGAGGCAATTAATTATTCACGCTTAAGAGCTAATTAACCCTATATAAACAGGTTCACGCCTCAAGACCATTCTTGTCCCAATTTTTTTTCCGCGCCATGAAGCGCCCGCCTCGCTTCTATGAAGAACCCGAGGTCTCGCCAAAGAGACGCGGGTTGAAGAACCCTCTCTTCCCCCGCTCATCGATTTCCTTGCACAATTCTCCCTCCGGATTAGATTCGGAGGATGATGCCGATTTTGAAGAGGAGGGAATTGAGCTCCCCTCGATTCTCCGATTCTCAAGAGGAGGAAGAGGGAGGAAGAGGAGGAGTTGGAGGAAGAGGAGGAGATGTCCTCCCAAGAGCATGAAACGGGCCTATTTGTTCGGTTGGCTTGACCACGAACAGAATGAAATCTCTGGAAGAAGAGGAGGGAGGAAGAGGAGGAGGAGGGGAGGAAGAGGATGAGGAGGAAGATCTAGGAATTAAAACCCGGTTTTAGAATGGCCGATGAGATAGGGGGGGTTTGCATGTCATTTTTATTTTTTCACCTTTCTTTCTTTTCTAACACCTTTCTTTCTTCTTTGTTCCAGGCGTGGAAGATCAATGATGAGATCCCGGTGCATCTTTGTAAAGCCTTCAGGCATTTTGTAAAGCCTTCGGGCATTTTGCAAAAGCCATTCTTGGCATCTCAGACATATCAATTTTGAATGAAATCAAATAGTTTTCTTCACAAACTTTTTTTCTTCAAAAGCAGTTTTTCTTCAAGCAGCTTTTTCAGTACATAAAAATATTTGAATGAAATCAAATTTATTTTCTCAAGCATTTTGTCTCCAAAGTGTTTTCTCCAAAATTTTGTCTCTCGCATTGTCTAGAACACTATAAATCAATCACAGTAAAGATAGGAAATTTTTCCTATCTGACTCCAAAATAATTCCCCAACTCAACAAGTCATTTTTTTAGCCTTGATAATTTTGCCTTTAAAATTATTTTTAATTTAGCCTATATAAAATTTCAAATTTTTTTTTTTGAATGCAATGAATGGAATAAAATGTCATGTGAGAATTTATTGCATGAAATGCAATATTCTCCATATATACCATATACATGTCATGTCAAGTGAAGGGAACCGTGACGCCAAAGCGTGTTAATTCAAGCAATCAATTATTCACGCTAACTTATTTCTAATTGTGCCTATATAAATCCATTTTACGCTCTCCAAGTTCCTACATTTTTCTTCCTTCCTTCATACGACGGCTTGGGTTTATGCCTCTGTGTGTTTGGATCCGCCAGTCCAAATCTTGGTGAGCAGATTTATATTCATCAATGTTAGATGTTTGGTTTGACCAATTCCTAACTTACTAAAAGACTCCGCCTTTTGTTCTTGTAGCATCCATGCTTGAGGACACGGAGACTTGAATTAAAACCAAAAGCAAGAGGACTAAGGTCTGCATGAATCGAAAAACCTCTTGAATTAAAACCACAAGCATCTATCCTCCTTCCAGCCCTCGTAACTCAAGGTTAGTTTTCATTTAGTTTTAAGTATCATCTCAATGGCAGTTTTAATCCAAGAAGACAAGTTTTTGCATTTGCTCGAGGCAGGAAGCGGATGATGTTTATGAAAACCGAATAGTTTTTATAAACTTCATCTCCTTTTTTGTTTGATAAATTCTTGAGTTTCTCTTCCTGAATTAATCATGCTATTGCATGCAAGTTTCTATTATGAATGTGTAGTAGAAAGCATTAGAAAAATCTGAAAGATAATATTTGAAACACGCTAAAAAGCGTGTTTTAGGGTAATCTTAGTTTTTCAACATGAATACATTTCTCGCAGGCATTCAGCGAGGGGAGGGAAAAAAAACCCACAATGAGATAGATAAGTAAATAGATAAAGGCGGGCAATTATTTACACGCCACATCGAATGCACCTTGGCGTGTATAGTTTTCCTATATAGCGCTTTTACACGCTGAGCCGCAAACAATTGTATCCCCTACTTTCAACTTTACGCTTAAACACGCCATGGTTCTTAGTTCGTTAAGTTTATAAAAAAAGAAATATAACACGCCAGCGTGAATACCGATATCTCGGCCACTTCCTATTGATAGATGCCAGGTTACATTAATCACTATTGGTGACGTAAGATGGATTGGAATTACATTTGGGCCAGCAATCACACTGCGGCCAGCTTCGGTTTGCTCCAATCTCGGTCGGTTGAACCCGCTGTACCAGCACCGGCCGGGCCGAGCACCAGTCTTGCAACCCCGGAGTACTTGGATCAAGTAATGATGATGGCAGCAGAGCGCATGTGGCATGATAGATCCGGGCTGGGGCCTTGAATCGCACGGAGGCTAAGCCCTCTTATCTAATCACGAGAATGCAAGACATGCATTGATCGAGTGAATCTCCATCCGTCATTTCGAGATTCAAAAATGAGGAGTCGTTTCTTAGTGGTTAGCCTCTATGCCCGGATGCCCTAACACGAACCACTACCATGCGTATCACGATGCAATGGAGATGGCTCAACCAATGGAACCACTACAGGCGCTATCTGATGCATTGGAGGTTCAACCAATGGAGCAGGAGGTGGAGCGGGAGGAGCAGGAGGTGGAGGTGGAGCGGTGGGGTGGTGGAGCTAGAGCCTGGTGTTTTTTGAGGGTTTTACGGAAGAATTCACTATGCCCCTGCAATGGAAATGGGAATGTCGATAGCCCGACTACTCAAGAGACTGGGCTTGAAAACTGGCTTGAGATCCAGGATTTTTGTCCAGTTTATCCGGTTTATCCGTGATTATATACAATTGTAATCTTTTTTCCAATGAATACAACAAATTTTGTCTACTTCTATATTTCTACAATGTAATACATATTTACATACCTTTTTAAGCGGTTTCTTGGCCTATACAACAAATGTTCCAACACTTTCTCCAACCAGTATCCCCACTTAGGGTGTCTCATGAGGTAAAGCTTCATCCATAGCTGATAGTTAATCAGCGTAACCTGGGACATACTTATCCCCGAAATGGAATTCCATGATGGTTCTGATCCCGGATCGATGGAGTCGATCTTGCATAATCCTACTTTCCTTTTTAGATTTGTAGTTAACATGAAACATTCATCTTAAACATCCAGAAAAATTGCTATTCGCATTAACCTACTATTGGAAATTAATGTTCAAGCTTATTGGAATGAGATGAGTACCGTAATTCCCCACGTAGCCATTCTTGAGAAGCTGATTTGAGTCTCAAGCTGATTTGAGAAGCAAGGCGCTAATGGAAAACTCCTCGCGGGAAAATTCGAATTAGAAGAAAGATTAGGGTTAACTACGTTTAGGCGGGATAAATTTGGCGGATTTTAAAACTTAATGAAAGAAGCTTCGTGAGACGGGTTCGCCATTATTATTTGTATGTGTCAAGAATATTTCAAACTGCATTTTGTGTTTTCTTGAAATTCAAATTTTTCTATTTCTCGTCTGGTGAAAAAGCTATTTCTTTTTCCGAGCAGCGCTCGTATCAGGCGACCTTCCGGAGCTCTGTTACTAGGCGACTCCGGAGATGTCTTCTAAAAAGCTAATCGAGGTCGAGGCCGAGACGGGGCAGAAGCGGTGGAAGAGGAATTCTAAACCCCCGGCTCTTCTCAAGTTTGGAGAGGGCGTTGATCGAGAATAATACAGAATACACGTAACCCTATTCAAAGGTATTTAATTTGCCACGTATCACACACTTTGTGTGGAGAGTATTATGCTTGCATGAATTTGAGATATTTCCTTTCACTTAATATGCTTTGCATGAGTTTGAGTTATGCTTTGCATGAATTTTAAGTATTAACATCAGTTAATGCTCACGATTGTCCGCTCAGAGAACATAATTTTGCTCTTTTTTATATATAGAATATAGCGGTGTTAGGCAGGTTGGAGATAGCAATGTTCAATGAGGTTAAATAGTGTGAAATATGGATTCATGAAAGGTATGTAGCTTAAAATGTGGATGCAAAATAATTTTATTTTCAAATTGCGATAGCATGGTGGAGATACCAACACGCATGGCGTGATTTGTACTAATTTAGGGGTTTAAAATGCACGTAAAGCGTGATCTCTTGATTTCAAAAGTACTCTAAAAGTGCTCATCTTCATTTTGCGATTTGCTCAAGAGGAAGAAAACCCCTACTAATTCGGTTCTAATCCCGCCAAGAAAGCAAGCCCAGGCGACCGGATCTTGGTACCATATGATCTCACCTTAGATGATGAAGGGTAGATTCTTATAGCAAACCCACTTGACCTGCACATACGAAAGAGGAAATGGGCAGGGTGCCGAGTGTGGTACGATTGACCTTGCCAGCAAGACAAATGGCAAGCTTCGACTTAACTCTTCCTGCGAGGAAAAAGGAAGCGGACAAAGATGGCCAAACAAAGGGATCCTAATCTCTTGTGAGGAAGAGGATGGCCTGAAATTGCTCTTGGAGATTACATGTAAGTATAAGAAAGATCTGCCTCGGACTTACTCACCGTAGAGCTGTATTGCACAAGGATACGTTCATGAAAGCAGTATGTGAAGCGGTGAGACATGTTTTAAGTATGGTTGGCCAACCAATGCTTGATTCGCCAATATCTATTTGCCAAAAAGGGTTTGCAATTTGTCGCGTAGAGGCATGTTCACTAAACCGACACCAAGTCACTATTTTGCGGCAAGCTAGGAATTAGCTGACTTGAAAGCTTCTAAAAAGGGTCCTAGATCTAGGGAAGAATGTTCAACCCGGTTGTTGAAGGCATGGAGGCTTACATTTTTTGAGAATGAGCGAGATGAGTGGCGCAGCCTAGAGGCCATGAACAAATTTGGCGAATAAAGCACCGACCATTATCCATTGGGTCTTAAGGAAACTTTTTTGCGATCCATGTGAAGTCCTCATCCAGTTCACTCAAGCCCATTTATGTTAGCAGGAGATATGATCCAAAGACATGCCATGGAGATTGTTGAGCTACGATTAGTAATCCGGTGTCAAATGCCTATGCCGGATGGCTACCTTGGGATATGATCTCGAACAAGCTCTGCTTTGTGGATGAACGTCCAGAGCTATTATCAAGTGATGATATTAAATATGTCATCATCGATCGGCAAAGATTCCGTTGAGGCACAAAAGGCCATCATCGAGCAGAGCCAGAACAAACAGGCAAAAGTGTTCTACAATCACTATATTATAGGAGGTGTCGTATCTTGGATGCCAATACTTCACTGCAGATTTGGTCGAGATTAGTGCAACTTTGAAATGAAATGGGAAGACATTTCTATACAAAAGGTAATCAACCTGGTTTCATAAATTGTATTCCGCGAGGCGTGCTTTCAAATCAAACCAATTCCACGCCCGAGCGTGTTTTGAAATCCGTCAATTTACGCGGGCGTGTTTTCAAATCAACCAATTGATTTGAAAACACCGGGCGTGAATTCCATTGATTTGAAAACACGTCGGGCGGGAATTGGCTTGATTTTGAAGCACGCCCGGCGTGAATTGCATTAGTTAACTTTATTCATTTCACGCCAGCGTGATTTTTCTTCATCAATTTATTTAAATCACGCCCGCGTGTTCTATTCTATGATACTGATCAATGTACGTATTATTGCAAGTCCATACGCCGTTGAACAAGCTGCTTTCTAACCATCAGCGATTGGTGGAATATGGCTGCCCATTGCCCACCGTGAACGGGCGGGTCAAAGTCACGAGGCATTCAAGGCGCTGCTAGAGCGGTTCACGCATGCATAATTATACAGAGAAGAAGACTGCAAGAAAATCAAAGAAAAAAAGGTGGTGATGACATTGCGGTATCCTTCAAAGCTCATCCGGCCAGTCAGACCAACAGACCAGATAAGATTGTGTTTTGTAAGGAGGCAAAGATGGCTCAAGTGGAATGAATTGGGACGCTTTATACAAGGGAAATTTGCCGGATACTATGGGTAGGGGTGCCTCTGTTGATGTAAGCATCTTTGACTTGAATGTGACAGAGATGAGAAAGAGGGGGCTCGGGGGCTGTATTTGCCCGAGACCATTTGGGTTTTAGACCGGTGCTTAAAGAAGGAAGTCTTATACAAGAAGGGTGCTTTCACCAAGGATAGGATGTCCTTCGTTGAGTCTTTTTGCGATCATGTAAAGGATATGCGATACAATGAAGTCACCAGGAGGAGCCGAAAGTTACAAAGGCTATCGGGGGATGTGGCATTATCGAAATTGGATTTATTTTGGACAAATACAAGGTCAAGAATGATGACATCAAGAAGTTTGTATTCGGTCCAAAGGACTTCCTAAAGAATTGGAAGGCTAAAAATACAAAACATAAGGAGACTCTGCCCCCTAAAGGTACTTGGGCTGAAGAGGAAGAAAAGTGGCCCCTTGTGAAGAAGATTCTTGGAGAAGGCGACAACGTCCGGGATGTCGGTCTCCATTGGGTACAAAGGTCTCTTGCCAGATTCACCACGGCCTTAAAATATATCTCTTTGTGTTGGGCCGTGGGGGTGGAGAGGAGATATGGGCATGAACTTAAGGACTACAAAAGCTTCTTTACGGTGTATAGGATTGACAACTGAGAGGTCCTTCACTATTGTCATCGTTTGTCCTTGGTGAGTCACATCTGCATGCACTATCTGCTTGCTCATGATCCTGGAGTGCCTCAAAGTTATTAGGAGGGATGCCTAATATATGATGTTAAGGATAATGAGCTGAACAGCGGAAGATGGCACATGTGATCTTTTATTATGATATCCATCTTTGTCGACGAGGAATATGATATTGCTAAGGCCAAGGGTGACAATAGCGGTGCATGGGAATGTTTCTTCTAGATGATCGGACTTAAGAACTATATTCTTTCATACGGATCGGGATCGGTCGAAACCAGGATGATGAGAGAAAGAGGATGAGGATCGGGGACCACCTCCTAAGTGGGAAATCAATCACGAGCTACAAACTAAGGAGAAGGGCCCTTAAATAAAATGGATTTCCCGTCTATGGCTGCTTACCTGCGTGAGGCATTTGCTCCAATTGATACAACCTGCTTGGAGCTTCATGTTGGAGGTTATATTGCGAGAGGCTCTTATGGGTGCAAAGAAGATGTCAGCTGCTTTTTGTGAGTGATGGCGAGGCCAAAGACTTTCTTGAACCATTCCTCATGCATGTGCTTGCCAAGTCTCCTAAAGGCCCTTATGGCAACTGAAATCATCAGCAATCAAAGTCTCGTAGACTTGTCCAATTCGAAAGTGGGCGTTGCTCACGGAGAGGGAACTAAGTGTCTGGCACGATAAGGAAAGCGATAATGAACAAATATTTGCTAAACTGGCGGTTGCTCAAAGTAATCTTGTGATGGCGGCCGAACTTAGGAATATGTTTGCCCACATTGCGGGTGATGCAAGCAACAATAGAGTAGATTCACAAGGTTAACAATGAAATAATTGATGAGGAAACCAAAATGAAGGCAACGAAGAAGGCGGCTCTAGTGATTCCGCGGGTTTGCCAAATCAATAGTAAAATAATGTCATTTGTGAAGGGCCTTGTGGAACTAATAGAAAATAACAATTCTAACAATAAAGGAAGAAGAGCGAAGATTAAGGGTGGCGGAGGGAGAATGGCCCGATGGCCAGCCAAACTGAAGATGATAGGTATGGCCTTCTTGAAGCGAAATAGCCACGCGTGATTTAATTTGTATTACCTTTGAATTAAATCAGCGCCAAAGCGTGCTTTGATTGGCCACCGTTGTCAAACTAAATCACAGCCGGCGATTTGGTTATGACTATTTCAAATCACGCTTTGGCGTTTGTATTGTTTGTGTTATCGTATCTTGCTGCCGGATACATGTTTGATGTTTCAGCTTCCATTGCGTTTCTAAGAAGGTTGTGGTGTTAGGCCTAAGCGGAGTCCTTTGCAAGACTTTTAGAAAAATAAAGTGGCTAGAAACGGTTTCATCGGACACCCGGTAGAATCAAACACCAAGTGGATCTATCCGCCGCGACTTGAAGGAGATGCTAGGCGAGGCATTCAGGTTATTTCGAAGTTGGTATTTGGTCATCCATGGAACTAAGGAACATCAAGGATACTTTGGAGGCAGGGGAAATGCGTAGAAATTGGTTGACCCTTTGGGATCGAGAACAAATGTGTGAAGTTCACTAATCCCAAGGATCCAAAGGCAAGCCCTATCTTCATCAAACACTTGAGTAACATGATGGGCCGAACTTGGTATGAGAATAAGGATGATATAATCATAGTGGATGATGATGCTCTCAAATGCTTCTACAATCAAACACAGGGCCACGAATCCACCATCTCTTCACGATCCAAAAACTTTGGGACGAGATGATTTTGGTGAAGTTTGTGTCTATTATGCATAATTTGGCTATGGGGATGATTGGGTGAAGTGTTAGATTAGGTACCAGAACCGGATAGAGCGGGTGACATGGAACCACACCTTGTTAAATCACGTGGAAAAACATGGATTGATCCTTTAATGTTTTATTGGAATATATGATATTTTTGTATGATATTTGTGCCATGTATCGATAATTTGAAGTCAGGAATTGCCTCGCAAATAATGCAATTTGTTATTATCAAACCTAATATTATCATCTATTGAGCAAGCAATATTTGTCTCATCTATGTTAGCAACTTGCTCTTCATTTCTGCATATTTCAATTAGATATGAAAAGTCACCGTGAATCGCAACCTTATGTTATTTTTGAAGTCCAAAAAAAGATTAAAAACAAAACCCCTAGAAGACAAATAGCGGGTTGGTGATTTTGAGTTGACATAATCCCAATTTAATTGGATGATGGTTGAAAGGTCAAACTACTCTAAAGCAAGTGCAATCCTTTTGCAAGCAATGCCTAAGGAAAAGAGGCAGGAGTGCATAGAAAAGCAGCTGTGTGCCTGGGTGCTTCCAGGCCGGGCCATAGGACAGCAAAAAGCCCTACGCCATGAGTGCAGCTCTAAGCGGAGTTGGGAGATTGGGAAGCCCAATTGGACGGCGGCTGGCCAGAAGAGGCCCGCTACATTCGAGTGGTGAGTGTCATATCTTTGCCGTAATAGATACTGAGCAAGCAGAGCCAAGATAAGGTGTTCTACAAAGAGGGAAGGCTAAAGCTAAGTCATTCATAGTCTTGATAGACTCAGGAAGTAGCCATAACTTTGCATCCCCTGCAATGGTTCGTGGGGAGATGTTGAAGTTGAAGTCATTAAAGTCAAAAACCAAGACCCTTTGTTTTAGCAAGTGGTGCAAAGAAGGCATCTGGGCAAAGAGAATTAACTTGACATCGACTTGCCGTGGATTAATATCGCATGGGAGCAGAAGTAATGGGCATTGGAAAGTATGATTTGATCATAGGAATGGAGTACCTTGGGGCCAGGGCCATTATATCGCGGGAGCGGAAGGTGACCTTCCCAACGCCCGAACCGGCAAGATCATTGAGATAACAGGCAACGAAGTTGTTCCCATCATGTAAAGGTATGTCTTCTAAACGGGCCGCTTCAGTGCATCAAGAGGAGCAAAATTGGCATACATCTTCAAGCTTGAGATTAGTGAGCGGAATCCGAAGGAAGCAAAGGAAGACAACGCTCAGCAAGTTGCCGGGCAAGTATCTCAGCTAATCACGGGTTCCATGATCTCTTTCCGGATGAGATCAAGCAGCTCCTCCTTATAGGAGTCGAAAAGAGATAGCACTCCCGAACCGGGAACAAAGCCAACAAGCAAGGCTCCATATAGAATGACAACCACGTGAGTTGCCTGAGCTGAAGAAGCATTGCAGGAGCCGCCGACCTAGGTTTCATTAGACCTAGCGTCTCGCCGATTTGGAGGCGCCCATTCTTTTGTCAAGAAGAAGGATGGATCTTTGAGAATGTGCATAGACTATAGGCGGTTGAATAAGCACACCATTAAGAACAAGTATCGCGCCCAAGATCGGTGACTTGATGGATCAGCTCAAAGGCAAAAGATCTTCTCCAAAATCGACTTAAGGTCGTGGGATATCATCGAATCGGGGATAAAGGAAGAAGATATCCATAAGAGGCCGCCTTAACGCAGCGGTATGGGCATTATGAGTTCCGCGGTAATGCCTTCGCTTATCAAATGCCCCTTAACGTTCATGAGGCTCATGAACTATATCTTCGAGGAGTTCTGGACACCTTTGTGATTATTTTTCTTTTGACGACATTTGGTGTATAGCAGATCCCTCAAAAAGAGCACGTGCAACACTTGAGAAGAGTGCTAGAGAAGTTGAAGAGGCACGGTTGTCACGCCAAGTTGTCGAAGTGCCGCTTCAGCGAAAAAAAGGTGGAGTATCTAGGTCATGTGATCTGTGAAGGCATCTCGGACCCCGCCCAAGATTGAGGGGCGATCATTCAATTGGTCGCGTCAAGAATGTGCATGAAGTCGAAGTTTCCTCGGCCTAGTGTACTACAGGAAGTTCGTGGGAAGAACTTTTATAAGATAGCAGCCCCAAGTAACGGACCTGCATTGAGGGCAGAGAAGGTGAAAGATTGGGCAGAGCATTGGCACAAGAAAGCCCAAAGGGGTTTGAATTGTTGAAGGAAGCTTTTAACAGCCCCGGTCTTAACCCCCGCTGACCCGTGAGAAAGATAAGCTTGTAGCAACAGATGCGTAAGATAGCTACGGGTGCTGTGTTTTATGCAAGAAGAGCGGTGGTAGCGTATGATTCCAGGAAGATGAACGACGCTTTAGACGCTGAAGTACCCAACGCACGTATCAGGAGTTGCTTGCGTTGTCAGGGCATTAAGAATATGGAGGCATTATCTCTTGGGAAGGAAGTTCCAATTGATACCCACCATCGAGCCTCCAATATGTATTCACGCAACCACCTTAATCCGAGGCGTGGAGATGGATGGAGTTCCTCAAGAATATGACTTTGATATAGCTCATGCGGGAAGCTCAATGTGGTAGCGCATGCACTTTCAAGGCATCCCCGGCAACTAGAGTGCATTGTAATGCAATTCGACGCTCTCCGACTTTGGTAAAGGATTGAAGAGTCCTTGCTAACGGACGTGAATTTTCAAGGAGGTATGGGCAAGCCTTTCTAAGGAGGCTAGAAACGGATAAAGAGCTGAGGCCTTCAAGCATTATAAGAAGGAAGGCAACTGTTATACCATAAGAACAAGTTGTCGTGCCCGAATCATCAAGTGTAAGGAAGTTGATCCTCCATGACACGCGACAACAGCCCAATAGCTGGCCATCGCGGGGATTCATGAAAACATATTTCCAAAGTGCCACAGGCTATTATTGGCCGGGAATGAAGAAACAATGGCTTCGCTACATCAAGGAATGTCGGCTATGCCAGGCATTTGGCGGACAGCTTCAATTCAGGGGCACTAGAACCTATTAGCGGTGCCAAACGCTAAGTGGGAGGTAATCAGCATGGATTTCATCACAGGGACTCCCTAAGAATGAGAGGCAAGGATGCCTTAATGGTAGTGGTCGACAAGTTGTCGAAGATGGCACATTTTGTGCCTTGCGTAACTACAGATATACAGCCATGGATACAAAGAAAGCTCTTCACCAAAGAGATCTTCGTGCTTCATGGCATGCCAAGGGAGATCATCTCCGGCTGTGGATCCTAAGTTCATGAGTGCCTTTTGGCAAGACCTCTTTATGCGACGATCCGCGAAGCTATCCATGAGCACGCGTGATATCATCCTCGGGACGGATGGGCGGCCGGAGCGGACCAACGAGGATTTTAGAGGACATGCTAAGAAACTATGTGCGGAATAAGCAAAGTATGTGGGAAGAATTTATTCACTTGGTGGAGTTTGCATACAATAGCACCAAGCGGGGAATCATCCCAAATGTCGCCGTTTATGATCAATTACGCTTATCGGTTTACTAACTCCGGACACTTGGCACAACCCCGGGTCAAAAGTGGAAGTTTCGGCCGGATGTTGGCGATATGCGGCAGCCTTTGTAGAGGAAGTTCGTGGCTATCACGCTAGCGGCAAGAAGTCGCAAAAGAGCATCGTAGAGCAAGCATCGAAGCATTAAGAGAGTTCAAAGTTGGAGATGATGTTTGCTCAAGATTAAGGTGAAGCGGCGGCTTCGGGATCGGCAATTGCAAGAAGCTTGCCCAAGGTGGGCTGGACCTTCGGAATAGTCGAAACTAGGCAATCAAGCCTACAAGTTAGACTTGCCAAAGACACCTAAAGATTCATAAGGTCTTCCCACGTGAGTTTCTTTTCTAAGAGGCATACCCCCAATCGATCGAAGTCTTGATTCGCCAACTATTGGGAAATGACGGAGGAACTGTTGGAAATAGTTCCAGAATTGATTCTTGATAAAGCTTTCAAGAAAAACGAGGAGATGAAATTCCTCCAAGATTTGGTCAAGTGGAAACACTTACCAGTGGAAGACGCCACGCGTGGGTACTTAAGAAAGATTTAATAAAAGCGGTCCACAGTTCATGGAGCAATGGGGACGGCAAGGTCATCTTCAAGAAATCGCCTGTGCATGTCGATTTGTGTAGGTTAATGCTTGTATAGTTAAGATTAATCTCGATGCCACCTACGCTTTAGTATGGGTATGCGTTGTCACCGATGATGGGACCACTACGGATCTCTAGGGGGTGTAATGTCAATGTAGGCATGACTGCTTCGTTCCGCGAAGGAGTGGAAGGTAGATTAGAAAGTCTACTTGTCCCTTTGAAGTAGACGAATTTAGAGAAAGGAGGTCATTGAGGAATGCATTCATAGGAAAAAAATTTTTAGCCCCATATATGCTTTGACAGGAGTGAATCATCTTCGCGCCCCACGCTGGAGAAGGATATCCTCCCTGTGCAGCAACTAGAGGTGTAGGCATGAGCGGCATATAGGCATGTAGGCTGCCTCCCGCTGCCATAATGGAAGATTCACCTCTTCCTACGGAGATTAGCCATGCATCCATGTAGATAGGTGGGGTGGTCACCATATAACCAAAAATTTTAATTAATAATTAAATGGTACTAACGTAGTGTCGACCGAGCCAAGAAAGCTCCGGAGGGCAAGGGAGGTCGAAGAATCTGAAAAGACTTGCAACACAAATTTTGTTGGAATGTGTTGCAAGGAATCAAGGGTACCTCGAACGTTAATTTTAAATTTTGATAAACTTAATAGTAATGTTAAGGGAATGTTGGAGCAACTGTTAGTAATATTGTGAATTGATAAGTTATTTCATAATATAATAATGTGATAAAAGTATTACCTTAAGGTAATCGTAATAAACGTGTAAGTATTATAGTAGTATATAATTGTTATGCATCGGGTTGATTGCAGGTTAGGAAAATCCCAAGGTGGGGAGAACCACGTCTTGCGGACAGCATCATTTCAAGGTGGGGGAGAATGTGACGTCAAAGACGCGAGATACGCCCCGGGGCGTATATTGTCTGCGCCCATCGCCACAGCGTACACGCCACCCCGGTGGACGTTTGTGCGCCAACGTGTAGCCAAGTGGGTAGCCCCTAGGGGCAACTTGCTAAGAATGTGCACTAGTATTAATGTGCACATTTTCCAATGTACACATTAATGTGGGCACACATTTCCATGTGGCCACTTGATGCCAAGTGGGCCATACCCATAGGTGCAATTAATGTGCACATTTTCCAATGTACACATTCATTAATGTGCACACATTTCCATGTGAGCACATTTGGGTGCACACATTTCCATGTGGGCACATTTGGCCACCTAGCCCTTAAAGGCAAGTGGGCCCTTTTCCCAATTATCCCACATGCCTAAAGGGGATAATTGGAAACCCTAGCCACCCCCTTGTCTATTTAAGTAGGAGAACCCTAACTTGCCCATTTTTAGTTTCTAGGGTTTTAGAGCTCGTTTTGGCTGCCTCCAAGAGCCAAAACCGCCTCCAGACTTCTGTCCCGAGAGAACGCATCATTAGTTTTCCTTGATTCGGCATTTCAAAGCAAGATGGTCGAGTTCAGGTCGGGGAGGAGGAACTCAAGGATCGTGTTTAGGCAATTTAGTAGTCTAAACCCCATTTCAGCCATCAATCGATGGGTTTAGCCTCTTAAATTGCCCATAGCAGCCCTCTAGAACTCTAGATAGCAGATTCTAACTAAAGAACCTAACTCTATGATATAGATTAGATCTTGTTCTTTAGTTCTTCTGTGATGTATATGGATGATGTATCTCTGTGAACTCCTTGTATTGGGAAGGGGGGTAGAGACCTAAAGCTTGGTAGTAGATGCTCCTAGATTAGCCTCTCTAGCACACTATAGATTCGGCACAGGCACAAGAGCCACTTGGGATGTGGGTGAAGGGGCGGGAGGGCCGGAGAAGGAGGTTCATGTCCTGACTCTTGAACGATCCCTCTGGTGTGTAAAGACTGCCGGGGATCATTGTGACTAGGTCTAATGGCTTGCCACTGCGTGTGGGCAAGGCATGGGCTCGACACTCGTGAGGTGGTGAATATGACCTTCCATTGAGTTCAAGTCAATCTGAGGCAAGGGGCCTCTAGTCACCTTGAGTCAGCATGGAGATCTCACGGAGGGAGGATCCCTACCGCCCCATCTAACCGGGAGGATGCAACCTGTGATATAGCCCCTTTGGCTATGCATCCGTGGGCCAAGGGTGTGTCCCAACACTTTTCAACCTACTCTGCAAAGTGTGCATGTGAGGGGCGGATGGAGTGGACAACCCTAAGCCAGTTCATATGCCCACCAAATCCATTGCCATGAATTTCGGCCTCGCACGAACTCGGAGACCCAAGCCGTCACCATCCTTTGAGTCCGAGGCCTTGGGGTAGGGATTCCCTATGTGATGTGCTGATCTTTGTCTATGCAGATAGGGAGGACCATCCTTCGATGATGGTCATATGATGTTGATGTATGCTACTGACATGTATGTTTACGCCCAGCCTAGGTAGGCCCCCGAGGGAGACGGGTGTAATGACCCTTCCCTCTTCCCACCGGAACCCGTCACAGTTGCAGTGTCATGTGGAGGGCTTTGTATTAGCATGGAGTTGGTACGGGATGAACTCCTCGTTTGTATACGGTGAGGGCAACAAAGATATGTAGTAGGGGACGTCACGTTGGTATCGTGAGCAATGTTCTTGGAGACCAAGAGCAAAGCATCGACCATGCTCCCAATGAGTACTAACTTGATAGGATCCTCAAACCCGAGAAATGGGGAATTTTTTCTCATTTTTGTAGTATATGCTAAGCTAGCAGTTTAAAGTGAATTAGTAGCGATAAAAGAAGCGATTAAAGTGAATTAGTAGCGCTTAAAGAAGCATTAAAGTGAATTAGTAGCAATTAAAGAAAAAGAATTAGTGAGCCAAATAGGATACCACACGCCGGCATGAGCCGATTTCTAAAATGTAGAAACCCGCCCGGAGCAACGTCGTAGACATTGATCTGGCTTTTAAAAAGTCAAAAAAAAAATTTAGAAAAAGTAACTTAGTAATTGAATTTCAGCCTAGGAATTAGCTAGATTAGCTTTCTAATCTATTTAAACCTCATCTTAAAAAGAATTCCCATAATAGCGGAATTGAACCTCCCATGTGGTTGAACCCTCCAAACCCCCCGTGCAACCCACCGAGGCGGGCATCGTTTGTGTTTGAATTATAATCCTTAATTAGATTTAAGCTGTAATAATGTTAGATAATATTAATGGCCAAGCCTTAGACTTAGAACCAAGACCCTTAAGCTAGATAGAGTCATCATCCTGATAGACACCAAGCCTCCGATCGACATGACGCGCACCAAACAGACCACTCGACTCCCTCGACAAGGCGAAACAGCCAGAGGCCAAGGAGGCTGAAGGAAACAAGAAGAGGAGAGGGCAGAACGAGAGCGGGAGGCCAGGGGTCAAGAAGCAGCAGAGCAGAAGCTGGTCCAACATTTTGAAGACTCAACAACCAAAGACAAAGACACACTAAGGAGTAACTCTAATGAAGAAAGATATGCACTTACCAATCATATCAAAGGAGAACCTTATTAATTTTAGAAAATGATAAAATTTGTTTAATACAACGTGTTTTAGAGTAAATTATAATCAGTATAAAGTTACTTAATTAAGTTAAGTTATAGAATTCTAGCTTTGTTTTAGTCAAATTGGAGCTTTGAGGCAAAATTGAGACGATGTCTCACACGTCATGCCAGATGATTTCTACATTTTAGGAATCGGCCGGCGCAAACATGTGAGACCATGCCCAAAATGCCCAAAACAGCTCCAAATCGACCAAATAAAGGGGTCAATTCTGCCTAACTCGATGAGTTTAGTGGAATTCTGACCTTAGATCACTTAAATTGGAAGCCTAGCCCAATTAGGGACCCATGTCTCTGCCACGCCACGCCAGACAGATTTCTACATTCTCAAAAAATCGGTGCAACGTGAGAGACCTCCAAATTTTGAACCTCCATAACTTGAGCTTGAGCTCCAAATCACCAAATTTGTTTGCGTTAGGACCGTTAGACAGCCTAGAATCCATTTATAACCTCAAATTAGGATAGAAATGTCAAACCCCTTATCTCAAAATGACAAAAATTGCTCAAACCCTTGAATTGCTTTCCCAAAACTGTAGTTTGTTTGTAGATAGAAGCATACCCCATTAGTAGCTCTCGAAGTATTCATCTCGCTCGAAGCTGATGCCTTACTCCTAGGTAGAAGTGCTCAGAACACCCCTTTGTTATAGTCATCTAGACCTTAGCATAGCAACCCAAGTCCAACTGTTGGTACACCACCTCTCGCTCGAGCCAAACGCATCAAACCTTTGACCTAAGGTCCTTCTAATAGAGTTTGACTTATATAGCCGCCACATTGCCTCCCTATTGCCCAGGATACCTAGAAAGGAGCTAGAGCCTAGAGCTGCCCAAGTCATTCCATGTGTAGAGATTGGACCCCCCCAAACCAACTTTGCTAGGACCTTAGAGTATACCTCAAACACCATGAGGGCTTTGCAAAACAACCCTCATGTCATGCCATACCACCGCCCCTAATGCCCATAGACTTGTAGATTATAGATATGTCTCGATGAATGCTGCTCTCAAGCCATCTTGCTTCTTATAGAGCCTGAATGTTGTAGGAGAGCCCTTCAAGTAGACTCTTAGACTCTAGGATACACGTTGCTTTGAAGGGGGGGGCGAGCCCACAGGGCGAGCTAAAGCGCAACTTCCTGAAGACATCAAGGTCCCAGCCAATGCACAAGCGGATAAGGAGAGGGACCGAAAAGCGGGACCCAAGAGGGGAAGCACAACGACAAACACCTCAACCGACAAGCGAGTAGAGCGGGACACCACTTGGAAGCCTATCATCAATCTCCATCAAATGGGAAGAATATTGGCAACCACTTGGCACCAAGAATGTTTCTAGATGTCAACCTCCCGCTACCACGTCCACGAGCTCACATCGAAAGAGGATCTCAACGCCTTCACCAACTCGGCCGCATTATAAGTTTCAAATGGAAGAACGCTGGAGACAACAAAAACAGTGTACATGAAGATGTTAGGCATCGGCGTCGTAAGTTAGCATCACGAGCTAGGGCGGAGGGCATAATCTTCCATCGAGGAGACAACTCATGGCGACCATTGGGAGCAGAGATAGAAACCGGAGGGAAGATCACTACGACCTTGCAGCCCGGCAGCTCAAGCATAACGTCAACAAAAGGAGTAACCAAGCTTAGGCAACCACAAAGCACCTAAGGCTGACCAAGATGAGCCTCCCGGCTCCCTTGCACCAGCAGGAGAACTTTCATCGGTTCCAAAAGGTAGGAGACCATGAGAGGGAGGAGACGATATCAAGGAACATTTCCGACGAAGGCCTCAGACGAAGCATTAGGGGCAAGATTAAGGAGGAGAATGCCCGGCTTTCGAACAAGAATTCCGGACCCTAAACACCTAGAACCAAAGGAAGGACGACCTTACTACGTCAGCCCAAGGAGGAGACTCAATGGATAGGACCCAAAGGATGTAGGAGAAAATCACGTACAAATCACGCAGACGACTCGAAGGAGACATGGTAGGGCAATGGAGATGACCACTTCTGTGCACAGAGAGCCACCTTTAATGAAGCAAAGCCCAAGCAACAGAGAGTCGCACTTTCTGAGAATTCAACTCAGGGGAAATGACAATGCCCGGGCCACTGACCACGATCTGAGAGCGAAGACATTCAAGAATGTCCATTTGCAACAGCCAGGTGACCCTACTCAAGCTTCGATCAATGGCACCGAATCAGCAATCTTGCAACAACACACCGCATGTAGGGACGGAGCCGGTTACCGCGATTCGCGGCGAACATAACAAGGAGGGAGCATATTTTTCAAGGATCACATCGGCAACACTCTTCGCGAACTTGGAGGTGATCAGCTCGGATCAGACACGAAGCTCCCCAATAGTAGCAAGCATCTCAAGGAATCCCGGAGTCAACCAGAACTAAGAAGATGCGGCCAAAACCCAAGTATCAAACGCGATCAAGGAGGGGAAACCTAAAAGGAGTATAAATAATTAGGTAGATCTTCGTAGAGTTGTTTTGCAAAAGTGGATGAATTAAAATCCCAATGTAAATGATGTCCACATATATAGTGGAGAAACATGAGTTTAAAGTCATGTTTTACGGTTTTAGCGCTTAGATCAGGAGAAGCTCCTTCACTTGACTACCAAAGGAGTGCGAGGAAGCACAACTATAGCCCAAGATCAGAATGGAAGAGCAAGCAACGAGGGAGAACGACCGGAGCCCAAGCAAACCTTCGACTCCAAACACTTCAGGGAAGCGCCCTCAAGTAGAAGACCGCTCGTCCACCCAATGTTAGAATAAGAGACAACACCGAGTCATGTCAAGATCATCAACGCCGCACTGGGACATCGTCCCGGGCGCAACACTACCTCTTGTAGCAGTGGCAGCACTTCTGGCGAACTTATGACATGAGTAGCCTCAACAATGGAAGGAGGAACACCCCGACATCAACGAGCCAACTAAGAAGGCAACATCTCGGCGACCATAATTCCAACTTGTGGTAATATAGGGGATGTGCTATGACACGTGTATTAGATGGAGATGCACTTACTAAAGGCACCGCGACGAGGAGATATGCCCCCAACAACTAGGTGATGGCTTCACGGTACTCCTACCAAGTAATTAGAAGAGAAGAAGCCGACCATATCTCTGACATGTGGCACGTCAAACGCCCAAGGTAGAAGCATTCGACGCCTTAACGACAAGGATAGCAACTGAAGCACCTTCGGCAAAAAGAGAGTTCAAGATAATAGCCAGGCTATTCAACGACAAGAGTATATCTAAAGGCAAGGTACTTCTTCAACTCAAGGGTCAAGCTGCGCAGCATATAAGGATCCATCATCGACGAGATAGCCAGCAGGGAGGAGAGCCATGATGCTTTACTTGCCAGAGAGACCGACATGCATATAGGGACAAAGGTCAGGAACTGAAAGCTGGAGAAGTGCTAGCAACCGACTTCTTCCACGAGCTCCCTAGAGGCAACAGGAGGACCAAAACCGACGAGCACAATCAAAGCCAGGAGGGTACCTCAAGGCAAGAAGATGGCATAGCACGTGGAACGTGACAACGTCAAGCCATGTGATCGAGGGATCAAAAAAAAACGAAGAAGTTTGGAAGCTCGATGGAGAACCAACTAGGTGAGGCGAAGCCGATGACTTGCACGCTGCCTTGCATGCAACTTGGTGAACCCAAGGATGAACGATTCAAAGAACAAGCAGAAGAGAACAACTCCAGAGGAGTATAGCCAAAGGAATCGCGCGATGACCTCAAGAGGCAGCCTTCAAATAGCTTCAAAGTATCATGAAGGGGGAACAATTATTGCCCGAAACGGGATCAAGAAGCGCATCGAAATGTCGAAGCATCAACGACAAGCACACCTTAGTTAGAATGTGATGCAAAGCGGTTGTGCCATAGCCGACAAACATCGGAGGGCCCAAGTGAGTAAAAAAGGAAGGGAAAAGGGGAAGGCCAAGGAGAGCGGAGTCGATCAACTGAAAGCCCGAGGCAATGAGGCATCGAGTTGCTCCCCACTTGGGCTAGGCATCACAAGCCTAGCCCCTATCATCATCGACGGAGAGGAGTATCTACTCCTCAGCGACATCCGAACCTCCGAATGTAGGGAGAGGGAGCCTCGGGTTGAATAACTGCTCCACCAGGCAGCCGAGACCGACAGGACGACTTCATCGTCCGGGAGCATCAGACTTCCCGCTCCAAGTGAGGGAAAAGACAACAAGAACATTAATGTATCTCTCTACCTTGATCTTCTAAGTACAAAAAGAGTAATATTCTAAGTGCAAAGAGGGTACTTTACTTCAACATACATCGTTATTATTTTGTCAGAGATTAAAGACTGGAGCAACAGGAAAGAGATTATGTTATGTTTTTAAAAACTATTCTAAATGATTAAGGAATACTGAGATTCTTAGAGATTCTTAATGATGAAGGAATACTGAGCTAAAAGGTTTCTCTTAGGACATCTCATCATTCTCTTGAACATCATTTACAAGGTCCTAACATATGCTCAGCAACGCTGGACACCGTTACTAGTAATAAATAATAGGATAGCAATGCATGATTGGAGCTTAATAATATCGAAAACATTTTAAATCACTATTGTTCTAATATTTAATATTTAAGCTCAATTGGAAAAGAAGATAAGAAGGTTTCCACAAAGACATCAATACAATAGCATATTTTAAGTTCTAGATAGAAATAGTACCCAGCATTGTTGGGCATATGTTGGAAATTTGTAAATGATTCCAATATCTAGAATTATAACAGGGTTTTTTTTTTTTTTTTTTTTGTAATTTTATACGCTTTTTTGCATGGTTTTCATATGATTTAGTGGCCGTATTTCATGATGTCTACTAAACCGTACTTCTAGAGTGCTCACCCTATTTCATTGGTCAAAAATCCATGCCTCCAATGGTTTATCCCTCTTTGTTTTTATTTCCCTTACTTTTTGTGTGGATGTAAGCCTCAAGCCTTTTTTTATTTTAGGGTTAATTGTTTTAGGTATTGCATATCTCTATAGTATCGAGGTAACTACCTGCATGCAGCCGAGGCAGAAGGCGTTGAAGTAGAAGAGGCGTTGGGGTTTCAACTAGTGCAGAACAGACCGAACTGATTTCCACTGAAGTCTAGAAGTTGAAGAGTAGTGATGGCAGCAAAGGGCGACAAAATGGCCTCTGACTCTGACGAAAATGCAGGCATCAGGGAAGTCCACTTATCTCTTGCCTTTGAAAGCTTGGGGATGTCCAATTCTTCTCCACATCATGCTGAGATAATCAGTGGTCATAAATTCCCTTTTCTTTGATAGGTTCCTTCTCCTTCTGGAGTGTTTCATTAGAAACAAACTGAAACCCTTCTTATATTGCATAAGATAGCTGAAGATTTTATTATGAATTCAATAGTCCAGGCAGTGGACATACATGAACACACAAAGGAGAGATAGCGTCCCAGCAAAATTATATTATTCTAGGCCATTGAAGCTTAAACTAGGTAGTCAATCGACCCACATCAGGTCGAAATGCTTGTAATTGCGGTGTTTGAGAACTCCCTGTTGGTTTTGTTTGCAAGCTAGAGTGACTATCAAATATAATCAAGATTTATAAACTTGAGGGTTGTGGTCTAGCAAAAGGATCTGCTGTCACAAGTGAAGATGCTGCGTTTTGAAGTGCACTGAGTTGATCCATTTCGTTGCATTTATGGATTCTTTGGGCTGGGTTCTAGCAAAAAAGATCCGCTGTCGCAAGTGAAGATGCTGCATTTTAAAAGTGCACTGTGTTGATTTATTTTGTTGCCCTTATGAGTTCTTGAAAATCAGCAGTTCAATTAGTTATCCTTTGAAATTCGTGCTTTATATTGATAAACCTGTTTGTGATTATAAGGTTGCAGCTCCACTCCAGTTGATTGGGCATTCAGCTGAAAACTTCGGATTAAGAAGGCCACTTATCTAGGTCCGTGGAAGATGCATATATTCGGATTACATTATCCATGAACTATGATTTGACATGCAACTTTGGAGTCTTTCATATGCATTGAAATGTGCATCGAAATCTAGAAGCCTACTAAACTATAGCTATGTGATAGCGGGGATTAGATGTAGTGTTTATTTGGGAACAAGCGTGATGCTTTTATAAAGACGACCATATGATAATTCAACTTTGTTTAACTTCGGTGGCGTTATCTTTGTCTTGACTTTTGCTTCATCTTGTGGTGAGTTTCTAGTTATTTGGGTAGCTACAACTTGGCGAATGAATGTTTCCATTTTCTTGAAAGTGCTTGGGCAGTGTATCACGGTTTTATGATTCTTGTATGGATGAAATGCACTTGACAACATCATCGTATGATTTTCAGGTACATCCTTCCGATTCTCAAGGAAATTAAGCGGGAGCTTATGCTTGGAAGAAAACAGGATTCACCATATCTTTCCTGCTGTCATTGGATGAATATGGATGTGCTTTGCAAGTTGCAACATGCATTACATTTCCAAAAGAGCCCTATTACACTCTGCTTTCAAGTTTTGCCATCTATATGCTTTCAAGTGTATCGTTTTTTACCCCTGCTGTTTGACTAATATGAAGCCCATCGTGTTTTACCAAGTATTGGATGCTACTACATGTTCATGCATTCAGGTGATAACATGATGTGTTTTGCCTTGCAGGTCAGATTGTCCTTGTCAGCCACCAATTTAATGGAAGCAGAAGCTGATGGCTCCATATAAGTGCGGATTTCATTATTGCTTTCAGTGGAATATATGATATTAATTGTATCCTTGTTTGTTCTCGTGAGACATTTCTTATGCAAAAATGGATCTTCAAACACTCTATTTCCAAATACTCTATTTTGGTGCAATTGTCCAGCCTATTATCTTATGTAGCACTATATTCAACTCATATCATGATGGATTTTTAAACTCTGGATTCAAATTCCAGACCAAGTTTACTATGGTTATAAGCCATAGCTCCATCCACGAATTTCATGCACATGAATTAGGTGCAGAACTATTTTAAAAATTGCAGTTGCTCTTCATAGCATTGTGATGAAGAGACAAATTATGCTTTTATGCCATTCATATACAGGATACAATGTTGTGGTGAGTTGTGGTGAAGAATAAAATTCTATTCCTATACCATTCTTTGTTTCTCAACTTGGTTCTTTACTCATTCTTCTTGCTCTTTTATTATTATACATCACCCTAGTTTTTTTTTTTTTTTTTCTTTACATTTAGCAAAGAGACTAAGTGAATTACGTTTCTCCATGCCATTCAACCCAACCTGGAGGAGGATTCTTGCCATTGAACTCAACTTAGAGGAGGATTCTTGCTATTTTGTTCCATTTCTCTACTTCTTTGTTATTGCTTGTATATTTTTTGCGAATGTGTGTAAGAGATGCTTGTACAATATTGTAAACTAGAAATGGTGCCCAGCGTTGCTGGGCATAAGCTAGGAACTGTAAATGATAAAATGGAGCAATTGTAAATGAAACCAAGACCTCTAAGAGGCTTTCTTTGTTTCCCCTCCCCTTCCCTTTTTTCGTTTTCTTTTTTCCCGATGATTTTTTTCCCTTCCCTTTTCCTCCTTCCCCCATCCTTTCCTTCTTTCCCTTTTCCAAGTGCACTTATTCCCTTCCTTCGCATTCCCTTTTCCCATGCCTTCCTTTTTCTCCACCCTTTTCCTCTTTCCCTTTTCCCGTGTCCGTTTTTCCTTCCATTTTCCTCCTTTTCCCACCCTTTTCCGCGTGCCCTTTTTTCCTTCCTTTTTTTTTTCTCCTTCCATTTTCTCATGTCTTTTTTCCCTTCCCTTTTGCCCTTCCCTCACCCTTTCTCTCTTCCTCTTTTTTTCGTTCCCTTTTTTCTCGCGCCTTTTTTCCCTTTCCTCTTTTTTTTTCCCCTTTTCCCATCCTTTTTCCTTTTCTTGTTTTTCATACATGTTCCTTTTTTTTAGCTCCCCTCCCCTTCCCTTTTTTCGTTTTCCTTTATCCCGATGATTTTTTTTCCCTTCCCTTTTCCTCCGTTCCCCATCATTTCCCTCTTTCTCTTTTCCAAGTAATATTTTTTCCTTCCTTCCCATTCCCTTTTCCCATGCCTTCCTTCTTCCCCACCCTTTTTCTTCTTCCTTTTTTTCCGTGCCCGTTTTTCCTTCCCATTTCCTCCTTTTCGCACCCTTTTCCTCTTCATCTTTTTCGCATGCCCTTTTTTCCCTTTCCCTTGCCTTTTCCCCTTCCATCACCCTTTCCCTCTTCCTCTTTTTCCCGTGCCCTTTTCTTTTTCCTCGCACCCTTTTTTTCTTTCCTCCCTTTTTCTTTTCCATTTCCCTTTTCCTTTCTCCTTTCCCATTTCCCCACCCTTTTTTTTCTTCCCTTTTTTTCCGTGCTCATTTTCCCTTTCTCTTTTTCTCTTTTCCCCACCTTTTCCCTTTTTTCTTTTCCCATGCCTTTTTTCCTTTCCCTTTTCCCATGCCCTTTTGCCCATTTCATCACCTCTTCCCTCTTCCTTCTTTTTCCCTTTTCCCTCTTCCCCTTTTCCCGTGTCTTTTCGCCTTTTACTTTCTCCCTTTTCTCCCCCCTCTCCCTTTTCCTTTTCCCTTTTCCCTTCGGATGTTAGGCGATAAATCTCGGCCTTCGGATGCAATCATAAGATCTTAGCCGTTCAAATTAGGGTTTGCTTCATGACATACTTACGCTATAACATTATAATATTCTTTTTTCATTTCCATTTCCCTTTTCCTTTCTCCTTTCCCCTTTCCCCACCCTTTTTTTCTTCCCTTTTTTTCCGTGCCCATTTTCCCTTTCTCTTTTTCTCTTTTCCCCACATTTTCTCTTTTTTCTTTTCCCATGCCTTTTTCCCTTTCCTTTTCCCCCTCTCGTTTTCTTTTTCCTTTCCCTTTTTCCATGCCCTATTGCCCATTTCCTCACCTTTTCCCTCTTCCCCTTTTTTTTTATCTTTTCCCTCTTCCCCTTTTTTCGTGTCTTTTCGCCTTTTGCTTTCTCCCTTTCCTCCCCCCTCTCCCTTTTCCTTTTCCCTTTTCCCTTAAGAGATCAAAGCATGACCAATATCGACGTAGGAAATCAGGTGATAAATCTCGGCCTTTGGATGCAATCATAAGATCTTAGCTGTTCAAATTAGGGTTTGCTTCATGACATACTTACGCTATAACATTTCCATCATTTCCTCATTTTTCCATCATTTCCCTCTTCCTTTTTCTCGATGCTCTTTTTGCTTTCCTTTTTCTCTTTCTTCACCCTTTCTCTTTTCCCTTTTTTTCACGCCCTTTTCTTTTTTCTCTTTTTCTCGTTCCCTTTTCCCAAGTTCTCTTTTTCCCTTTTCCCCCTCTCTTTTCCTTTTTACTTTTCTTTTTCCCATAGACTTTGCAACCTTTTCTTATTTTCCCTTACCTTTTTCTCCTTTTCTCACCTTTACTTCTTACCCTTTTTCCTTTCCCTTTCCCCCTCGCCTATTCTATTCCTTTTTCTATTTCCTTTTATCTTTCCCTTTTTTCCTTTTCTCCTTCTCTTTCCTTTTTCCTCTTACTTTTCTTTTATTCGTTTTCCCTTTTCCCTTTTCCCTTTTCCCTTTCATCGTTTCTCCTTTTCCCTTCCCCTTTTCCTTTCCCTTTTCCCTTTTCCCTTTGGTTTTTCCTTTTCCCTTCCCCTCTTCCTTTTCCCTTTTCCCTTTTTCCCTTTCATCGTTTTTTCCTTTTCCCTTCCCCTTTTCCTTTTCCCTTTTCCCTTTTCCCTTTCATCGTTTTTCCTTTTCCCTTACCCTTTTCCATTTCCTTTTCCTTTTCTCTTTCATCGTTTTCCTTTTCCCTTCCCCTTTTCCTTTTCCCTTTCCTTTTCCTTTCATCATTTTCCTTTTTCCTTTTCCTTTTCCCTTTTCCCTTTTCCCTTTTCCTTTTTCCTTTTTCCTTTCATCTTTTTTCCTTCCCTTCCCTTTTCCTTTTCCTTTTCCCTTTCATCGTTTTCCCTTTTCCCTTTTCCTTTCTTTTCGTTTTTCCTTTTCCCTTCCCCTTTTCCTTTTCCCTTTCCCCTTTTCCCTTTCATCGTTTTCCTTTTCCTTCCCTTCGTTTTTTCCTTTTCTGGGGTTTTTTTTTCCCTTTTCCTTTTCCCTTTTCCTTTTCCTTTTCCTTTTTCCTTTTCCTTTTCCCTTTCATATTGAAGCCATCTTATATTATATTGTTATACTGAGTAAAAGGTACAATGTAGTGCATCGAGCCCCTAATTTGAATAAAACTTACTTCATGTAGTTTGGATCATCACGGATGCATCCGAAGGCCTAGATTTTATTGCCACGACTTTTACAACACCGTGATTGGTCATGCTTGATCTCTTAAGGGAAATTGGGTAAATGAAAAGGGGAAAAGGAAAAGGGAAGTGAAAAGAGAGAATGTGAAGGGCAAAAAGACATGGGGAAAAGGGAAAAGGGTAAAAAGGAAAAAGGAAAAGGGTGGGGATAAGAGAAGAGAAAAGGCATGGAAAACGAAAAAGGGAAAGGGAACTGGGAAAAGGGCACGAGGGAAGGAGGAAGAGATAAAGAGGAAAAGGTAAAATGGAAAGGGCATGAAAAAAAAAAGGAAAGAGGAAAAGGTTGAAAAAGGAGAAAATGAGGAGAAAAAAAAGCATGGAAAAGGGGAGGAAAAAAAGCATGGGAAAAGGAAGGAGCATGGGAAAAAGGGGAAAAGAGAAGCGTTGAGGAAAGAGGAAAAGGGAAGGGACAAATGGCATAGGAAAAGGGAAAAAAAAAAGAGAGGGAAAGGGGAGGGAAAACGATCAAGAAAAGGGGAAGAGGAAAAGGTTGGAAAAATGAGGAAAAGGGAAGGGACAAGGGGAACAAGAAAAGGATGGGGGAGAGGGAAAAAGAAAAGGGCATAGAAAAAAGGGAAAGTGAGAAGAAAGAAAAGGAAAGGGAAAAAGGGGAAAGGGAACCTAGGTAAAAAGGTCACAAGGAAAAAAAAAAAAAAGGGAAACGAGAAAAGGGAAGGGGGGGGGCATGAGAGAAAGGGGGAAGAGGAAAATGGTGAAGAAAGGGAAAAAAAAAAAAAGGGAAAAGAAAAGGGGCAAGAGAGAAAGGGTGGGGAAAAGAGGAAAATGGGTATAGGAAATAAAGAATAAAACAAATGTGCAAAAAGGCATGGAAAAGGGAAAAAGGAAAAGGAAAGGAAGGGAAAAAGTGCACAGTGAAAAGGATCTAAAAGGAGGAAAACGGAAAGAAAAAAAATCCATCAAGAAAAGGAAACGGAAAAAAAAGGGAAAGGGAAGCGAGGGGAGTGATGGAGGGAGGGAAAGGGAAAAAGGACATGAGGAAAGGAAAAGAGAAAAGAAAAAGGAAGGGTTGAAAGAAGGGAAAATTGCACGGGAGGAGGGAAAGGGTGAAGCACGGGGAAAATAGAAAGAAGAAAAGGGTGGGAAAAAGGGCATGGGAAAAGGGAAATAGAAAAGAAAAAGGAGGAAAAGCGTGGGAAAAGGAGGAAAAGAGAAGGAAAATTAGGCATAGAAAAGGGCGAAATAGTAAAAGGTTGAGAAAAAGGGAAGACATGGAAAAAGGGTGGGGAAAAGACAAGGCATAAAAAAAGAGAAAGGGGAAGGGAAAAGGGCAAAGAAAAAAGAGATAGATAGATGGATAGTAGTTTTAACATCACGCCACTAGGCAGCATCCAACTGGACATGTGACCACACACCACACTACATTGCTTGGTTGGGCCCTGCCCCCAACCACCTTAGGGGGAAGGAAAGGGATGGGAAAACAAGGAAACATGTGAGAAAGATGGAAAAAAAAAAGGAAAAGAAAAAAAAAAGTAGAGAAAATAAGAAAAAATGAAATGCGAGATAGAGCAAAAGGGAAAGGGAAAGGGATAGGGCTTTTCTCACTGCATCCCAAAGCATTTACAGGCTCTCAACTTATGCCCAGCAACGCTGGGCACCATTACTAGTAATACTATATAAACTAGATAAGGAAATTCAGTAATGTCTCGACCACAGCGTTGCTAGTCTTCAACGCTGGGCACCATTACTAGTCTCCACCATTGGTCATTCAAATCCTCGACCGTCCGATTTAGGGCGTGGTCCATTACATATTTACTTACATTAAAACTTTATTATATAAGAAGATTTAGAGCAGCCTACCAGCTATGAACTCCCTCACCATTTTTGCCGGAAGTACCAAGAAAAATGCCTGTTTTTAGCAGGAAATTTTCCTACTGTTTCTAAATCAGACGCTAATTTTCATTTCCACACCGGTAGCTTACAAGGCTTCCGGGAATTTCCAACCAAGGTCCAAGTCCACTGGCGTGGATGATTTTGCCAGTCACACGTCCACGTCGACACATGACACCGTGCGTCCACTGGCCGGCGAAGCATCCATCCGGCATAATGATTTGCAGTCCGCGATGTCGGGCGATGCGCCAATACGTCGCCGGCGATGCGACGTATGTCCGCGACGCGGACGCCGCAATAACGCGCAAAGGTCCGTCAATTGTGGCGTCGCGGACTTAGACGTCGCAAACCCACGTCGTTAAATAACCATTCTCTTGTTGTGCCCCCTTCCCTGTTCCCGATAACCTTTTTCCCTTCCCTTTTGCTCCTTTCTCCACCTGGGTAGAAGCATGAAAGGGTGATTGAATTTTTTTGTATATTGATGTAAAAATTTGATGGGTTAAAGTGTTTATAATGTACATTTTGAATTTTACATGGAGTTGCCTATCATTAATAAAGGCGGTTGACGTACAATATTCTCCATAATTATACCAAATCCTCGAAATCTTGTACTAGCTTCTCTATCAATAAAATCTAAATATCTTGAAAAAAAAAAAAAAAAAAAAAAAAACTTTGGCGCACATTTTGAACTTTCCTCAATCGATCAAACATGGCTCCGGATTCTACCTCAACGAAAACTTGGCCCGAATCGATTATAGCTGCTCCTAAATCGAATGCATTTCAAGAAACAAATGTATCTTGAAGAAATTGAAATCCCTTTCCTTCAAGCAATAATACAAATCCCTTCAAGCAGTAATACAAATCTGGTGCGGGATGTTGTATCCCCTTCGCGAGAATGGATCGATGTCTTAAAGCACCAGTTGAAGAAGAAACTATGGAAGAAGGATTGGACTCTCATGCAAGCGCCGAGGTGACGATCGGGTTCAGATTTCAATCCTCCCATTGATGAAGTTTTGAAAGCACTGTTACAAGCGGGCAAAAGAAAATCAAAGCGAGGAGAGGGTTTGTGGGGGTGGATCGTGACAAAGCCAATTAGAAGAAAGGTGAATGCTTACGTAAATCTCATAATGAATGAGGTATCTAATTTGACTCCAAAACAGCAAAGTATATTTGCAAGAAGATTATTGCAGGACAAAAGATTGCAATTCCTATTTGAGCCAGTCATTGGAAGGCCTCAAGAGGCTATCGTGAAAACAGATCTGGTAAAGAATTTAAAGGATGGCCTCCAAGGCGTCAAAAATGCAAATAGCAATGATGGACTTCTTCGCAAAGCATTCAGTACTATCTATGGTGGTTGGAGAGAAAGGAGAATTACGAGAAGACTTCACTAGCGACTAAGTTCTTTGAAAATACATCCTAGAAATATGAAACTAGGTGGAGAGAAGGAAAAGAATGTCACTAGGTGGAACAAATTTGTGGGCATTAGCGGTGAAATCCAAGAACAAATACGATAGATCGGGGCTATGAAGGATATGGTTGCTTTCGGTTTTGGTTAGATAACTCAAAGGTTTCACCAAAAATTAGAGATGTCATGAAGAAGAGGACACAACCAATTCAATACATTGACATTACGAAGTGCACGTTGTAATTTAGTCAGTAATTGCATCTTGTTTTTGAATAAAGATGTTTTTTATTTTGTAACACTGATATAAAGTTTGTAGATTTCTTTACTCTTTGGCGGAATAAAGATGTCTTTTATTTTGTGTAAATCGATGTAAAGTTTGTATGCAATTTCTTTACTTTTTGAATGTAATGTAGATGCAAATTGCCCTAGTTGTTCTACATGGAAATGTCAAATTATTTCATGGCAACACGTACATGTATATTTGTTTACATGTATATTACGGATGTATATTTGTTTACATGTATATTCGGATGTATTGTAGATGTAAGCAATTAACTAAGAAGAAATTAGTGTGGAGATGTATTAATTGTCAAAAAATTATGTGACTTCATAGTAAATGAAATAAAATTCATGTCGGAATGTACATGTATGTGTGGGAGTTTAGGGTCTTGAATATGTAAAAAGATTTGTATGTAATATAATGTAATGAGGTGACTAATTTTATTTCAACTGTAATTTTCTGGTGAATTATTCAAAAATTTTGTGGATCAGTATCCAGAGGTTCGGATTGGGCTTAGGCAATTTGAATACTTAAAACCTTCTTGCATAAGAAAGCTAAAGGAAAGAAACACATGTTGTTGCGTGAAACATGAGCAATCAGATCTGTACAAGCAGGCATTTAATTTGATGAGGTCAAGACTCCATGAAAATTGTTCGTGCAATTGTGTGTGTGATCGGAAGCTCATCTTTGGAATATGTCAAGCCAAGAACAAGACATTTGATAATGTTAGCACATTTTGGAGGGCTATGGTATGTGTGAAAGCGGCCCAGAAAACGAGTGGCATAAGCTATAATGTATCAAATCAGATTGTGGAAATTGTGGGAAACAATTAATTGAGTTGTGTCCAAGAGAATACAATGAGCAGATTGATCAAACGCTTGATTGGCAAGTCTATGGTTACGTTAATGAGCCCTCGAAGAAAGGAACTTCCACGAAGACTAAAGCTAATTGACAAGAAAGGCAGCTCCGGTGAATATGTTGGATAACATGTTTGATCATATGTCGAAGTTTGTATATCATAACTTTATGGCACATTGGCAAAGCAAACAATTCAAGGAATCCATGAAGAGTCTTCGTGATGATACCGTATTATCGGTTGTTGATTTCTCCGGAGAATTATACTTTGAAGCCATTCAGCGAGATTCAAGCACAACATTGGTACAATGAACAAATCGACATATTGGTCCACATCACGATGTTCAAGGTCATGGGGTAAAATGAGGAAATGTGTGCACTTCTTTATTCAGAGGACAAAACACATGATACTCACTTTGTACAAAAAGCATTCAAGATGCACCTTAATTGGCTGAAAAGAAAATGGTTTGGCCATATGAAATACCACTTAGTTTGGTCGGCCAGTTGTGCAGCCCAATTCAAGTCGAGAAGAGCTTTCTATCATGTAACTAGGTATCATCAAGAGCATAAGATCAGAATGCACTGGAATTTCTTTGGCTCGGGGACATGGGAAGGGCACACATGACGGAGAAGGAGCCATAGCCAAACTATGGCTCGAGGCGGGGCAAAAAAAAAAGGATGGGAAAGTGATAAAAAATCGTAAAGCGCATGTGAGGTTCTTGAAAGAAAATTTCTGATGTGGAAAGGGTATTTTGAAGGTGTCCGACATTGACCGTTCCCAAAGATTTGATGTGCTCCGGTGAAAGGGGTGCAATCTCTTCATTGCGTATCATCCATAGATCAAATGATCCAACAAAGTTAATGTGTAGATCTCTTTCATGTTTTTTGTAAGGCATGCATCAATTTTGATTGGCTCGCTTGTGAGAATGCCGATCATTGTGGCGGTGGGAGTTGAGAAAACTAGAGCCTACAAAGCAGGGGACAATGTTGAAGAAGATGGGTACGAGGGCGGAGGACTTGTGGGCAAATGGCGTGGGCACCGTGGATGAGGCAAAGGCAGTTGAAGATTATTTTGCATCATTCACATCCCGGACAATTATGAAAGGGTCCCTTATTATCTCATCCGAAAGGCGATGTATGAAACATGCCCTCGAAGAAGACACCAAGGATGACTATGGAAATGAATTTTATTGTGGTAATGAAGTTATAGCTGGTAACTACTTTGAATTGATTCACAGTTTGCCATCAAAAGTCTGAGGGCTTATTCAAGGAAAGAAAGTTCTTGTCCATCCCGAGATGGTGGGGTGAGATTTCCATTGGAGCAGTCAAACATAAGATTAAAGGTACATCTTATGCATATGAACGACTAACTATTGGCATGAAATGTTCTTTGGGAAATTTGCCGAGATTGTAGAATCTCATAATCACGTTAACCCGTTGTTGAAGTAACTTTTCTATGCACTAAGGCATGGACTTGCAAAACCTAATATAATCGAGAATGTGAACAGTTAAAACACAAACATTAATATATCTTATATTATAAAGTTTTAGCATATGTCATGAATCAAACCCTAATTTAGATGGTTGAGATCGTCGATTGCATTGAAAAGGCGAGATTTATCATACAACTTCCCACCTTTGTGATTGGCCATGCTCGATCTCTTAAGAGGAAAGGGAAATGGGAAAAAGGAGAAAAGGGTAAAGTGAGAGGCAAAAAGGCACGGGTAAAAAGGGAAAGAAGGAGAAGGGGAAAAGGAAAGGGAAAAGAGCACGAAAAAAGGGGAAAGAAAAAAGGGAGAAAAAAGAAGGAAAAAAAAGGACACTCACGAAAAGGAAAAGGGGAAAAGGGTGAGGAGGATGCGGAATAAGGGAAACGAAAAAAGAGGAAGGGAGGAAAGGAAGAAAAAAAAGGGCAATGAGGGAAAAAGGTGAAGAGGGAAAAGGTGATGGAAAAAGGGGGAAGATAAAAATGGTGGAGAGAAGGAAAAAAGGGCATGGAAAAATACAAAGGGAAGGAAAAAGGAAAAAGGAGGTGAAAAAGGGAAAAGGGTGTGAGGAAAAGGGAGAGGAAAATGGAAGAGAGGAAGGAAAAAGTGGCACGAGAAGAGGAAAAGGATGAGGAAAGGAAAAAAAGAAAGGGAAAAAGAGCATGGGAAAAGGGAAAAGGGAAAAGCAAAAAGAGAATAGAAAACATGGAATAGGAAAAGAGGAAAAGGGAAAAGGGGAAGAGGGTGGGAAAAGGAGGAAAAAGGGCATGTGAAAAAGGTGGAAAAAATGGAATGGAAAAAGGTGTGGGAAAATAGAAAGGAAAAGAGAGAAAAAAAAAAAAAAAGAAAGGAAAGAGGAAAAAGGGCATGGAAAAAGAAAATGATGAAAAAAAAAGAAGGAAAAGGAAAAACGAAATGGGAGGCTTAAAAGGAAAGGGGAAAAAAAAAAAAGAACACGAGGAATAAGGAAGGAAAATGGAAAAGAGGAAGGGAAAAAAGGGCAACGAAAAAAAACTGCAAGAGGGAAAGGGTGAGGAAAGGGTAAAAATAAAGGGAAAAAGAGCATGGGGAAAGGGAAAAGAAAAAGAAAAAAGGGGAATAGGGACGGGGAAAAGGGGAAGAGGGTAGGGAAAGGCGGAAGAAAAGGCAAGTAAAAGAAAGTGGAAAAAAGGTAATGGAAACTGAATACATGGGAAAAGGGGAAAAGGAAAAAGGAAAGGGAAAGGGAAAGGGAAAGAGAAAAGGAAGGGGGAAAGGAAAGAGGAAAAGGGCACGGGAAAAATGGAAAGGGTGGGGAAATGATGAAAAAAGAAGGAAAGAGAAAAAGAAAAAGGGAGGCGGAAAGGGGGGAAGGAAAGGAAAAAAGGCATGAGAAACAAGGAAGAAGAAAATGGGAAAAAAGAGACATGAAATAAAGAAGAAGAGGGTGAGGAGAGGAAGAAAAACATAAAAAAAAGGTGGGAAAAAGGGAATGCAAAAAGGGCATGAGAAAAGGGAAGGGGAAAGAGAAAAGCAAAAGGAATGGGAAAAGGAAAGGGAAAAAAGAGCATGAGAAAAATGGGAAGGGTGGAGAAAGGTTCTAAGGGAAGGAAAAAAGCCGTCAAAAAAAGGGAAAGGGAAAGGGAAAAATGAGAAGGAGAAAAGGAAGGAAGAGAGGAGGGAGAAGAGAATAAAAAAATAAAAGAAAAAAAAAAGAGAGAGAGAAGGAGAAAAGTAAATGTGCAGGGAAAATAAGAAAAGGGAAAAAAGAAAGTGTGTAAGGAAATGAGGAAAAAAGGATATGCAGGATAGAGCAAAGGGAAGGTTATCGAATGCACAAAAACCTCTTATAGCCTAGCAATGATGGACTTGGTTTCTATTATATTAGATTTATAAAAATGAGTCTGAGCTGAATAGGTTTCCGTCCACAAATGTTCCTAACATTTGCCTAGCAATGCTGGGCACCATTACTAGTGTAAGTTGTAAAAAACACTGTAAGCAGAAGGTCTCAAGATTCAAGATTCAAGATTCAAGACTCAAGATTCATCCAGAAGGTCCTGCAGTGTGAGATCAACAATGGTCCTGTTCCCGAAAATTGTGAGAAGAGTGTCCAGAACAGCGGTTTGGAAGTTGGTGAAGTACATGTGCTTCTCGCTTCTGTTGCCATTTATGATTGGTAAAGTATGGTTTGAGGCTATTGAATCTCCAAACCTCAGCCCTTTTCAGCACTTTGTTGATTGCTTTTGCATGCACAACTTCCTATTTAAGCTGAATGAGAATACTCTCTAGTTACGCTTTAGATAATTGGGATTCCTCATCCCCTTGTTAAATTTGCTACTCCCATAGCTCGATCCATGCTTCCAACATTGTTAAGTCTCCTCATTGCATCACTGTGTAGAACATCACAAGCAATTGTTAGATTAGGAACAAAAGCATGTTTAAGAATAGGAGTACCTCTGAACTCGTGGATTTGCCTCCGCGTTTGATTTTGTTCAATTGGTTTTCCTGTTCGCATTGATCTCCTCAAGAATCGGGTGCGCGGGTGAGTTTGCATTTGAATTGGGGATATGGATTGTGATCTAGTCATTCGATCTCCTCCCGCCATCGGAATCAACCGGTCACCACCAGGTAAAAAGAATTTTTATCCCCGTCTCATTCCCTTCTCCCCTGTTTCTGATATGGCTCATTACCATGCCAATGATTTGTTCCTTAACCAATGATTTGTTCAACATCCTTTTCTCAAAATCTTTCCCATCGTCCTCTTTTTCTGACCCAATTAACCAATGGTTGATCTTTGGCATATATCCCACAAGCCTAGCTCAAATGAAAGGGCTATACTCAATGAGGAATATTCCTTTCAATGTAATAAGGAATATTCCTTGTAACTATGGGTGCACTTAAACAAACTAAAGAATATTCCTTTGAAGGTAATAAGGAATATTCTTGATAACTAGGCATTAAGGAATATTCCTTTCAATGCAAAAAGGAATATTCCTTTCAAGGTAATAGGAATATTCCTTGTAACTATGGGTGCACTTAAACAAACTAAAGAATATTCCTTTGAAGGTAATAAGGAATATTCCTGATAACTAGGCGCTAAGGAATATTCCTTTCAATGCAATAAGGAATATTCCTTGTGACGTTCCAGGATAATATACGGTATGAATACGTATATTATACTGACACGTCACTAGTACATGTCAACTTAGACAACATGTACACATCGACCATAAAGGGGTAGTACCCTAGGGTACAACCTTGTGACCCATTATATTGCACATGTTAAGGCCACATGTGAATATAATATCCCTTTGCCATGTGGCAATAGCCCATTGACCAATCAGGGCCCAGCCCTAAATTCGTGGGGATAAAGGGGCATAAACCCTAAAAGGGAAACCCTTTCAGTCCTAGCCCCCATAAGTCGGATTGGAGCAGCAGTGGACGTCTTCTCGGCGTGAGCGATGGAGGAACCGGAATTCCTTAGTCGCGGCTCGATCCAAACCAAAGCAATCTCGAGATTCAAAGCGGCATGGATGCCTTTAGAGGAGTGGGAGCCGGTAAAGCGGTTAGTGGTTGATCCGATAGTTAGATCCGAGTTTTCAGCCCTCATTCTATAGGATTAGTATTCATTCTTAACTATAGGCGACCCCTACAGCCTAAGAATGATAGATACTAACAAAGGAACCTAACCATGTATGATTAGGTAGATTAGAATAGATGTATTCTATTGTTTCGCAGTTCTGTTGTGATGATATTGTGACATTCTATGCCCACTCTTGTGTATTGGGAAGGGGGTAGAGACCCGAGCCCAAGTAGTTGTATGATCATAGTTTTAGCCCATTAATTCCCAATTAATGCGGACCTGTACATAAGAGCCCGCTGGCCGTGGGTGGCTGAGCTAGACCGGCCCGACAAGGGAGGGCTTGTCTAATCACGGTTGATCTACCGGGCGATAACGGCGCCGGGAACGGTGAGCTAGGCCTAATACCACAGCACTGCGTGAGGGCAGGGGTATGGGCTCGACACTCGTGGGGTGATGCGCCATCTTCCAGTGAGTTCAAGTCAGATCGCAGCGGTGGCTCTCTAGTCGCCTGCGTGATTAGCATGAACCTTCGGAGAGATCTCCTCCTCGCCTCATTGGGACCGGGAGATGCAACCAAAGAGTAGTAGCCCCTCTGGCTATTCACCTGGCAGGCTACGGTCAGGCTCCAATACTTTTCAGCCTATCTGCAAAGTATGCACAGGAGGGGCGGATGGAGTGGACTACCCAACGGCCATGTTCCTATGCCAGCCAAATCCATTTGCCATGAATTCTGTCTGCATTGCTATCTGGAGACCCCAAGCTGTCAGTCGATCCCCATGAGTCTGAGCCTGGGTAGGATCTTCCCTATGTCATGTTGATGTACTGATGTGTGATGCAGCTACTGTGATATGGTGGACCACCCTTCGAGGTGGGTATATTATTATTGCTTGATGTCATGTGCTCATGTTTTGTTTACGCTTCCGTTGCTAGGTCGATCCCGAGGGAGACGGGATGAATGACACGTCCATTCTTCCCCGTCGGGTTCTTGGCCACCATCGAGGGCCCGATGTTAGGTGGACGGCCTCACATCGGGCGGGCGATCTTTGGTTTGAGGATGATCTCCGGTTTGTATACGATCGGGGCATCGTATATGAGCCGGGGCCGTCACAATGGTATCAGAGCTCTGATCTTGGCAGACCAGGATCGAGCACTGACCGAAACCCTATAGGAATTAACTCATCTAGACATTCAATCTTGGAGGTAAAAGCCCAAGCACAAACCTCGAGTAGCGGGAATTTTTTTTTTTTCCGGGGTAGAGCTAGTAATTATCTAAAGATTAGGATAATTAGAGAACATAGGCACCTAAGAGAGCCTACAAAAATTCAAGCACTTTTGGCTAACGACTCCAAGAGTGCGCCAGGAGCACGTTAGGACCCGACCTAATGGGTCTCTCGCGCACTCTTAGAGTAATCACCCCATATGAACCCTAGAACTTGGCCTTAGGAACTCCAAATGATAAAATAAAAGATGAAATCCCAATCAAAAAGCTCGAAATAGCTAGAATTATATGCTAAAACATCGAAAAACGTTAAGTACAAGTCACTTTTGGAACAATGTCTCCAAGAGTGCGCCAGAGTATAGTTAGGTCCCGACCTAACCCCCTCCTCGCGCACTCTTAGAGTCATCCCTAAAAGTGACCTCAAAAATTGATTATAAATTACTCAAAGGGTAAAAGTAATAATAGAATCTTGCTTAAAATGCTTGAATTAGTGGGAAACTACATGTAAATTGTTTAAATTGGATGTGTTGGAGCAGAGAAGGCCAACGACTCCAAGAGTGCGCCAGAGTATAGTTAGGCCCCAACCTAACCCCCTCCTCGCGCACTCTTAGAGGTGTTCGAAGGAACAGGACCAGACAAGACCCCAATTTCATCCAAGATGGGGAGACTTTCGCCAGCAGACCAACCAGACGACTAATTCGACCGAACACTAAAAATTAAACCCTATAAATTACGGGACATAGGCTCATTTTTTAGGGTTTCTTACGTGATTCCGCGAGCTCCTTCTGTTAGCCGATCTTTTGGCGCCCTGCTCCAAATCGAACACTGTCATACAATGGCTAGGACGAAACAGACCGCCCGCAAGCCAAAGAAGGACGATAGGCCCAGCGCCCAAGTGCTCGCCGCAGAACAGAAGCTCAAAGATGCTGACGAGAAACTGAAGGCTGACATATGGAAAGGCGACCTAGGTATTACAGGAACTTGGAAAAGAGGCGCAGGAAAGAAGAAAAATCCAGGAAGAAAGAGGAAAAGGCAAGGAGAAGGGAAGAAAGAGCCAAGAGAAAGGAGGAGAAGGCGAGAAGACAAGCAGACGAAGAGGTTGCAGAAGCAGAGGACGACCAATGGCGAGAGCAGAGGAAAAAGAATAGGGAGGAACCCGACCCGAAAGGGAAAAGAGTAATGACCGAAGAACCCCGTCCGAAGAAGCGGAAGACCTCGACCGGCGTAGTCATAAACGAGCCAACCGAAGGAGAACAACCTCCAGCCTCGTCAGAAGAGTCTGATGATGTAGCAGATTTCTTGGAGGCAACCCTTCTCGGAACTGGAGAATCCTCACAGAAGAAGCCTAACCCTCGCCCTGACACAGAGGAACCCCAAGGGGAGGACCCAATCCCAGCACAAGACCAGGCAGAGACGCAAGTTGAGCTACCGCCGCCGCTACCTCCACCGTTTTCAGAATGGCAAGAAGCAAAGAAGCTAGGCGAGGAGAAAGCAACCGCAGGGAAGGCAAAGAAGACGGCCAGGGACTCTTACACTCTAGGGCCCGAGAGGAGATACAAGAAGGAGCTAGCAGACTACACGATGTACAAGAAGATGCATGATGAGTATGCTGCTTACTACCAGGCACATAGGGTAAGGTACATCGAAGGAGGCCGGCCAACACGAGAAGCATCCCAGCTGATACCTCCACCGAGAGCTCGAGCCTCGAAGAAAACCTATGAAGAGATCCCAAGACTCACCATTTTTGAGAGCCTGCGAGAAATCCGCCCACTTCCAAAGGAGCTACAGTTTCTGATCCCGAGCAAAGATTCCGGAGGTTCGTCCGAGAAATCTTGTGGGAGTTCGACCCCAACAAGCGAGTAACCAACGACATGTTACTCGCTTTACAAGAAGCAGCAGAGATGGAGGTCGTACAGCATTTCGAGGATTCATTGGCATGCACTCTCCATGCAAAAAGAGTCACCCTTCAACCAAAGGATATGAGACTGGCTAAATCCATCAAGAGGAGAGACTAATAGAAGGGAACTTACCTTTTTTGTAACTAACAGGTTTATATGTGATGTATGAAAATTTTGAATAATAAAGATATATAGTCGTTTAAAAATGTGCATTCATTAGGTACAGTATTAGTTTTGGAGCAATTGGAGTAAAAGGTAACTAACAGGTTTATATGTGATGTATGAAAATTTTGAATAATAAAGATATATAGTCGTTTAAAAATGTGCATTCATTAGGTACAGTATTAGTTTTGGAGCAATTGGAGTAATTTGATACTTGACTCCAAGAGTGCGCCAGAGCATAGTTAGGTCCCAACCTAACCCCCTCCTCGCGCACTCTTAGAGTCATCCAGCCAACTGGGGCCTTGATTAGCCCTACTTGCTCCAAAACGTGGTAAATAAACAATGAAACTCGCATTTAAGAAGAAAACAAAAAGGAATTACCCCTTCCAGCGGAATTTTTGGCATCCATTTGACAGAAATAGGCTAACGACTCCAAGAGTGCGCCAGAGCATACTTAGGTCCCAACCTAACACCCCCTCAAGACTCTTAGAGGCGCCCAACCTTCCCAAGTTCATAACTTGAGCTAGACATACCCAAATCCGCCAAAATTTATTGCATTAGAACCCTAAGACTGTAGACAAGCCATTTCTAGGTTCAAATTAACCTAGAAACATTAGCCTTCATCCCAAATATCAAGAGTTTTAGAAACCCTAAAAATTTTAGGGTACGAATTCCCTATATATACCCTCATAACCCCTAAACCTCAACCACAGAATTTCTCCTGCGATCGAGGTGATCTCCCAGCTTCCTCAGGCCCGGTTCCGTTTGATATCTCAAAGACGCTTCTCGTCATGGCTACAGAATCTTTCATCAGTTGGTATAGCGCCTCCCCCCACATTGCTAAAGTAGATGTCAACATAGTATTCCAAGTCTTTCAAAAAGAATTTAACCTCTCGGCAACCCTGAACTCCAATCCCTTCTACCAGCAAGTCCTGCAAGAATTCCAAGAGAAAGTAGTCCCTAGCTTGCAAGAGATACCGCCATGCATAGGGTACTTTGTACCAAGGACCGCATTGCAAACAACCCTTAGTCATGTACCCAACATTGCCAAAGTCTTGCGAAACATAACCAACCGCTTACCAGCCTACATGATCCTAACCAGCAATAGAAATGTTTTTTTCTCCTACAACACAGCCTTAGCGCTATATCTAGTCTATAGGGCCGAAACCATAATAGGCGAACCATCAATTCAGCCACTTGAGGTCACACCCTTAGACGCCTTGTGGCATTTAACGGCTCTTTGCTTGAGTATGAAGAGACCATAGCAGAAGCATCCGAAGAAAGTGAAGACTCGGAGCAAGAAAGCGAGGATGACATGGAGGTGGACCCAGAGGAGGAACGCCGTGAAGCGGAACAAGACATCACCCGCTTCGAGGCTGACAGGACCACCCCGAGGATTGCACAACCAATCGGGCTGGGAATAACAAGTCTAGCACCAATCATAGTCGAAGGCCAAGAATACTTGCTGCTAAACGACATCAAAAACCTCCCCGAATGCAGGGACAGAGGCTACCGCGTCGACGAACTCCTTCACCTTCTACGGCAACAGCCGGATTTAGAAGACTTCATCGACCAAGAAACTGAAGATTTTCCGGTGCAAGTACGAGAAGCAGCTACTTACACAGGACATACCATGTCGGACATTGAAGCCTACGGCGCTATCAGAGGTATGATGACGGAAGAACTCCCTACCGAGGAGGAGTTTGTAGCACTTCAAGAGCAGATGGGAATAAGGGAGAAGACAACAAGAGTACTTCAAGGGGAGTCTTCTTCCTCGCAAGAACAGGTATCAAAATTCCAAGGGAGAGCCACAAACCTGACAAGTGTACGAACGCTCTTCCAGGATTATAAGGAATTAGTTCAAGTACCCGTCGATCAGTTTGCATCAAGGCACAGGGGTACCTCAGGAGCACGTGGAGGAGTACCGGGAGCAGCACTCAAATATTATCTCACGCTCCTAACGGACAGTAGAATAATAATATTTCACAAGCGCTTCAGCCCACGCGGAGAGGAAGCTGTGCAGATGCTAGTAGCACTTTCGGGATTTGGCATGCACGCACGCGCTCAGAGGAAAAAGTCGACCATGTTATTTTGGTGAAGCGGAAAACGACCTTGGGCATTTTCGACTTTTGCGGTACCCCACCTTCGGCAAGGTAGGTTGGTAAAGGACAGCAGCTCATACCTCCCATAGGCGGGTGGAAGAGCTAGCATCCGCCATCCGAGGGGATCAGCAAGGGATATACTCAGGAACTTGGGAAGTACAGTAGGTACAGCCCAAGTAAAGAAGTTCCTTTAGGATCACCCAGACTATCAGTAAATCAATGTAATGGAAATTATATCTATTGTAGTAAGTAAATATATATCGGATATATATTAATAAAAATATAAGTTCCTTTTTGAATATCTTTTTGGTATCGTTGTCTTAACAATCATATCATTCAAACACCTAATGCAACCAACAAAAGGAACTCATGATAAATGGTGCTAATGTAATAGGTGCGCTTAGAACAAAGGTGAATGTCGACCTTGAATTTCAAGCCCAAGGCTTATCATACACCAATCGGGACAATTCCAGCCTCTGAGCTATTCAAGAGTATTATGCACCGACACGAGGAAGAAATTTCGCAGATGAGGTCGATCTCCCAGAAGAAATAAAAGCCATGCTGGCAGGCAGGGGAAGAAACAGACAGGACCAGAATGTGCAGGCCCCAGAGGCCCGTTCTTAGCACAAAGGAAAGGAGAAAAAGAGGAGACGCCGCAGATCTTCTAGCTCCAGCTCGACAGCGGCCGGATTCGAAGCTCGAAGTCCGAGGAGGAAAAAAATAGAACAGCCGAGGAAGGAAGAAAGAATAAGAAGGGAAGGCAGCCAGCCAACTGACTATCGAGAAGAAGGTCGACTTCGACCTTAAGTAATGTTTGAAGGCACGCGAGCCGAACAGTTTTCAAAAAAGTCAGATCGTGGATGGAAGCTGAAGCATGGCTAGACGAGATGAGTGAGTACGGAAATGCTTACGGCATGAAAGACAAAGACAAGGGCAGGGTAGCCACTGCTAACTTGAAAGGGGCAGCCCGTATTTGGTGGAGGGGCTATGCTAAAGCCCATGGAATGAGCAGAGACAAGTGTAGGTTCACAAAGTTCGCAAAGGCCTTCAAAAAGCACTATGTCCCAAGAGAACACAAGTGCCACCAGATGCAAGCGTTCCAATGTGTTGCAACAATGGAACAAATGCGCATTTAAATATCGGAAGAGTTCATGAGGTTGAGGCTATATGTGCCAAAACTCAGCGAGAGAAGAGCAGTGGAAGGCTATGTGGAGGGCCTGAATGAGGACCTACGGAAGATAGTCCGAGCCCTGAACCCGCGCTCAGTATCTGAGGCGGAAGCGAAGGCACTGAGCCTACAAGGGACATGGCCTCAGAAAAGTGAACCCAAGCAATGGTATGACAAAGGAAAAGCATATGGAGGCCAGAGCCCAAGAGCAAACAAATGGTCGCCGCTGCAAAGATACCATACAATTAGGAAATCAATGGAAACAACCGAGGAGAAAAAGCGGGGTCGACTTCAAAGATAAAGGACAAGGGGAGGCTCAAATTATTCAAAGAGCAGTCAAGCGGTTCCTCAACTCCATCCCAAAGAAAAGCGGCAGGAATGTATAGAAAAACGGTTTGTGCTTCTTAGGTGTTTCCAGTAGGGGCATAGAACACACAACCGCCCGTTAAGTGATGAATGCAAAGACTTGGCGGAGATGGGAGGTTGGGAGACCCCGGAGGTAAGAAGAGGAGGACGAAGGACGCTAATTATATCCATGGTGAGTGTCACATCTTTGCCGCCATAGATACGTGAAGCGCAGAGCCGCACAAGTAATATCCACGATTGGTAAAATAGCCGCCAAATCTTTTATAGTCCTCATAGACTGTGGCAGTTCCCACAATTTCGCATCACCAAGGATGGCACAAATGCTAAAGTTGAAAACACTAAAGTCTAAGCCCAGACCAGTAGTGTTAGCCAGCGGAGCCATCGCACACAATACAAGGCAAGAGGGTGAATTTCAATATAGACCTACCTGGTATCAATATTGAAATGGGAGCAGAGATCATGAGCATAGGAAAATATGACCTCATCATAGGTATGGAATACCTCAACCCGGCAAAAGCACAAATAGATTGTGGAGAGCGGAAGGTGAAGCTCACGGCGCCTAACGGGAAAATCATAGAAATCTCAGGTAAGCAAGTGACACCTATAATGCAATGCATGTCGAGTAAGAAATTACTTAGATGCATCAAAAGGGAGCAAGTTGCATACATCTTCAAATTAGAACTTGCCGAAGAAGAGGCACCAGAAGATAAAGAAGATAAATCAGTAAGCAAACTACCCAAGCAGGTGGCCAAACTAATAGAAGAGTTCCATGACTTGTTCCCCGACGAAATCAAGGAGCTTCCGCCATATAGGGGAGTAGAGTGCGAAATTGCACTCGAACCAGGCACTAAGCCCACAAGTAAGGCACCATATAGGATGACAGCTCACGAACTATCGGAGTTGAAGAAGCAATTGCAAGAGCTGTTAGACCTAGGGTTCATAAGACCTAGTGTCTCTCCTATTCGTCAAAAAGAAAGATGGAAGCTTGAGGATGTGTATTGACTATCGTCAATTAAACAAACACACAATCAAGAACAAGTATGCCTTACCCAGAGCAGATGACCTGATGGATCAGTTACAAGGTGCCAGGGTCTTCTCCAAAATAGACTTAAGGTCTGGATATCATCAAATCAGAATCAAAGAGGAAGATATTCACAAAACGGCCTTCCGAACAAGATACGGCCACTATGAATTCACAGTCATGCCATTTGGCCTATCAAATGCCCCAGCAACGTTCATGAGACTCATGAACGATATCTTTCGGGAATTCCTTGACACATTTGTTATCGTGTTCTTCGATGACATTTTGGTGTATAGCAAGTCCCTAGAGGAGCATATTCAGCATTTGAGAAGGGTACTTGAGAAGCTGAGAAGACACCAGCTTTATGCGAAATTGTCGAAATGTCATTTCACCACCGAAAGAGTGGAATACTTGGGGCACATCATATCAGCAGACGGCATCTCCACCGATCCGGCAAAGATCCAAGCAGTGATTGAATGGCCAGCACCAAAGAACATACACGAGATGAGAAGCTTTTTGGGCTTAGCAGGATATTAACCATCATCCAATTAGATTGGGATTATGTCAACTCCAAAATCACGCCAACCTGCTATTGTCTTCTAGGGGGTTTTTGTTTTTTTTAATCTTTTTTTTTGGACTTCAAAAATAACATAAGGTTGCGATTCACGTGTGACTTTTCATATCTGAATTGAAATATGCAAGAAATGAAGAGCAAGTTGCTAACATAGATGAGACAAATATTGCTTGCTCGATAGATGATAATATTAGGTTTGATAATAACAAATTGCATTATTTTGAGGCAATTCGGACTTCGAAATTATCGATACATGGCACAAATATCATACAAAAATATCATATATTCCAATAAAACATTAAGGGATCAATCCATGTTTTTCCACGTATTTAACAAGGTGTGGTTCCATGTCACCGTTCTATCCGGCCTCGGTAACGAATCTAACACTTCACCCACCGTCATCCCCATAGCCAAATTATGCATAATAGACACAAACTTCACCAGAAAATCATCTGTCCCAAAGTTTTTTGGATCGTAAGATGGTGGATTGGGGCCTGTGTTTGATTGTAGAAGCATTTGAGAGCATCATCATCCACTATGATTATATCATCCTTATTTCGATACCAAGTTCGTCCATCATGTTACTCAAGTGTTTGATGAAGATAGGCACTTTGTTGGATCCTTGGGATTAGTGAACTTCACACATTTGTTCTGATCCCAAAGGGTCAACCAATTTCACGCATTTCCCCGGTGCCTCCAAAGTATCCTTGATGTTCCTTAGTTCCATGGATGACCAAATACCAACTCGAAATAACACGAATGCCTCATCTAGCATCTCCTTCAAGTCTTGCCGCGGATAGATCCACTTGGTGTTTGATTCTACGGGTGTCTGATGTTGTTCTCTAGCCACTTTATTTTTCGGAAAAGTCTTGCAAAGGACTCGGATTTTAGGTCGAACACCACAACCTTCTTAGAAACGCTTAATGGAAGCTGAAACATCAAACATGTATCCGGTCAGCAAGATACGATATAACACAAACAATACAAACGCGCCAAGCGTGATTTGAAATAGTCATAACCAAATCACGCTCGGCGTGATTTAGTTTGACAACGAAAAATAATCAAAAGCACGCTTTGGCGCGATTTAATTCAAAGGTAATACAAATTAAATCACGTGGGCGCTATTTCGTGGGCAAGGCCATACCTATCATCTTGCCATTGCCGTCATCGGGCGTCATTCTCCCCTCCGCCACCCTTAATCTTCGTCTTCTTACATTTGTTAGAATTGTTATTTTCTATTAGTTCCGCTGCGTCCTTCTGGCCGACATTATTTTACTATTGATTTGGCAAACACGGTGAATCACTAGAGCCGTTGCCTTCATTTTTCGGGTTTCCTGTCAATTATTTTCATTGTTAACCCGTGAATCTACTCTATTGTTGCTTGCATCACCCGCAATGTGGGCAAGGATATTCCCTAAGTTCGCCGCCATCACAGTACTTTGAGCAACCAGTTTAGCGACTATTTGTTCATTACGCTTTCCTTATCGCTGCGATTACTAGTTCCCTCTCCAGAACAACGTCCACTTCGAATTGGACAAGTCTACGAGACTTTTGATTTTTGATGATTTCAGGTTGCCATAAGGGCCTTTAGGAGACTTGGCAAGCACATGCATGAGGAATGGTTCAAGAAAGTCTTTGGCCCGCTCATCACTCACAAAGCGGTGACATCTTCTTGCACCCATAAGAGCCTCTCGGGCAATATAACCTCAACATGAAGCTCCAAGCAGGTTGTATCAATTGGAGCAAATGCCTCGAATGCGAATGCTTGACCATAGGCGGGAAATCCATTTTTATTTAAAGGGGCCCTTCTCCTTAGTTTGTAGCTCGTGCCTTGATTTCCCCTACTTAGGAGGGGTCCCGATCCTCATCCTCTTCGACTCATCCTGTTACGGTGATCCCGATCATGATGAAAGAATATAGTTCTTAAGTCTGGATCATCTAGAAGAAAACATTCCCATGCACTGCTATTGTCACCCTTGGCCTTAGCAATATCATATTCCTCGTCTGACAGCATGGATATCATAATAAAGATCACATGTGCCATCTTCCGTTCTGTTCGCAGCTCATTATCCTTAACATCATATATTAGGCATCCCTCCCTAATAACTTTGAGGCACTCCAGATCATGAGCAGCAGATAGTGCATGCAGATGTGACTCACCTGAAGGACAAACGATGACAATAGTGAAGGACCTCTCAGTTGTCAATCCTATACAGCTGCTGGTAAAGAAGCTACTGTAGTCCTTCTGGTTCATGCCCATATCTCCTCTCCCACCCCGTGTCCAACACAAAGAGTGATATATTTTTAAGGCCAGAAGTTGAATCTGGCAAGAGACCTTTGTACCCAATGGAGACTGAATACTGGACAGTGTCGTCTTCTCCAGTAATCTTCTTCACAAGGGCCACTTTTCTTCTCAACTCAGCCAGTACCTTAGGGGGTAGAGTCTCCTTATGTTTTGTATTTTTAGCCTTCCAATTCTTTAGGAAGTCCTTTGACCAGAATACAAACTTCTTGATGTCATCATTACTGACCTTGTATTTGTCCAAAGAATCCAATTTGAGATAATGCCACATCCCCCGATAGCCTTTGTAACTCGGCTCCCATGGTGACTTCATTGTATCATACATCCTTTACATGGCTGCAAAGCACTCAATGAAGGACATCCTATCCTTGGTGAAAGCACCCTTCTTGTATAAGACTTCCTTCTTTAAGCAGCGGGTCTAAAACCCAAATGGTCTCAGCGTCGTCTAGCCCCTGAGTCTTTCTCATCTCTGTCACATTCAAGTCAAAGATGCTTACATCAACAGGAGGCACCCTACCCATAGTATCTGGCAGCTTCCCTTGTGCATAAGCGTCCCAGAATTCATTCCACTTGAGCCATCGCCTCCTTACAAAACACAATCTTATGCGAGTCTGTTGGTCACGACCTTCTGGATGAGCTTTGAGAAGGATGCAATGTCATCACCACCTTTTTCTTTGATTTTCTTTGCGGTTTTCTTCTTCTCTGTATAATTAATTGCGGCGGTAGCTCCGGCTCCGGCTTGAAAGCCTCGGACTTTGACCATACATGCGGTGGGTAAATGGGCGACCATATTCCACCACTGTTGGCGGGCGGTAGCGGGTTGTTCAGCGTATGGACTGCAATAGTACGGACATTGAAGATATCATAGAATAGAAACAAGCCGGACAGCGATTTCAATAGAAAGGATCAAGAGAAAAGCTTTTGGCGTGAAATGAATTAAATACTAATGCAATTCCGCGGGCGTGCTAAAAGTCAAACCAACGCGCCCGGCGTGATTTCAAATCGTCGAATTCTGCGCCGGGTTTCAAATCAATTCCGTTGACTTTGAATTCACGCCTGGAATTGGTTTGATTTCAAAACCGCTGGCGTGAATTGGTTTGATTTGAAATCAATTCCGTTTCATTTACAATTTTATGAAACCAGGTTGATTACCTTTTGTATAGAAATGTCTTCCCCATTTCATTCAAAGTTGCACTAATCTACCAATTCTGCGGTGGTTTATTGGCATTCAAGATCGACACCTCCTATACACATAGTGATTGTAGAAGAACTTTTTGGCAATTTGTTCGCCTAATGAGGGGCCTTTTGTGCCTCAGCGAACGTCGCTGGCGTCGATGATGACATATTTAATGTCATCCTTTAATAATACGCTCCTGACGTTAGTTACGGCCGGGCTTGTTCGAGATCATATCCAAGGTAGCACATCCGGCATAGGCATTTGACTCGGATTACTAATCACCTCTGAACAATCTCCATGGCATGTTTGGATCATATCTTCCTGCTAACATAAATGGAGCTTGGTGAGCGGATGAGGGACTTCACATGGATCGTAAAAGTTTCCTTAAGACCCAATGGATAATGGTCAGAATATTTATTCGGCTTGTTCATGGCCTCTTAGCTGCGCCACCCTGTCTTTGTTCATTCTAAAAGCGAGAAGCCTCCATGCCTTCCGACAAGCTGCCGGGTTGAACATCCTTCCTAGATCTATGACCCTTTTAGAAGCTTTCCAAGTCAGCTAATTCCCTAGCTTGGCGCAAATAGTGACTTGGCGTCCGGTTTAGTGAACATGCCTCTACGCGCAACCGTAACCCTTGGCAAATAGATATTGGCGTAAGCGCTACATTGGTTGGCCAACCATATTTAAAACATGTCTCACCATTCACATCGTCTTCATGAGCGTATCCTTGTATCACGATAGCTCTGATTGGTAAAATGCGGCGGGATCTTTCTTTTTGCTTATGTGTAATCTCAAGAGCAATTTGCGGTTGGTGTCATCCTCTTCCTCACAAGAGATTAGGATCCCTTGTTTGGCCATCTTGTGCTGCTTCCTTTTTTTCCTCGAGAAGAGAGTTAAGTCGAGCTTGCCATTTGTCTTGGCAAGGTCAGCGTACCGACACCTCGTCCATTTCCTCTTGAGGCGAGGGGTCAATGGTTGCTATAAGAATCGGCCCTTCATCATCTAAGGTGAGATCATATGGTGCGCATGCGAGGTGATCTACCCTTGCTTTCTTGGCGGATTAGAACCGAATTATTAGGGTTTTCTTCCTCTTAACCGCAAAAGAAGATGAACATTTTTTTAGAGTACTTTTGAACAAAGAGATCCGCTTGGCGTTGCATTTAAACCTAAATTAGTACAAATCAAGCTTGGCGTGTTGGTAGCTCTATTATTGACCATGCTATGTTGAATTTGAAACTAAATTAGTTTGCATCCACATTTTAAGCTACATACCCTTTATGAATCCATATTTCACACTATTTAACCTCATTGAACATTGCTATCTCCAACTATATTCTATAAAAGCGAGCAAAATTGGACAATCGAGCGATGGCGATGGTAATACTTAAAATTCATGCAAAGCATAACTCAAACTCATGCAAAGCATATTAACGAAGGCAAGGAAATATCTCAAATTCATGCAAGCATAATACTCTCCCACGATTAGTGTGTATTACGTGGCAAATTAAATACCTGAATAGGGTTACACGTGTGATACGTATTACGATCCAGCGTCCTCTGAAGCTTGAGAAGTGCGGGTTTTGGGATTCCTCTTCCTGCAGCTTCCCGTCCCCGTCGACCTCGACCTCGATTCGTTTTAGAAGACATCTCCGGGATTAAGCCCAGTAGCGAGTCGGAAGGTCATTTCCGGATTCAGCTACCGGGCTTTCGAAGAAATAGCTTTTTCTACGTCATGCGAAATAGCGTTTTCTACTGCCCAGCGAGGGAAATTTGAATTTCAAGAAAACACAAAATGCGGTTTCAAAATATTCTTGACGCATATATAAAAATAATAATGGCGAAGATTCACCATAAAAAAAAAAAAGAACCTTTCAAAAAACCCGTCCGTAGGCTTCTTTCATTAAGTTTTAAAACCAATCTACCTTATTCTTTCATTGATTACATTTATCCCCTTAAAAATATAATTAACCTAATTTTTCTTGTAATTCGAATTTTTCCGGCCGCCTGCGTTTCCATAAGCCGTGATTTCTAAAACTTCGAGATCAGGCTTTCAAGAATGGCTCTGAGTCACGGTAAGCATCTCATTCCTATAGCTTGAACATTAATTTCCAATAAAAGGTGTATGAATAGCAATTTTCCGTAGTGTCGAAGATGAATGTTTCATGTTAACTACAAATCAAAAAAAGGAAAGTAGGATTATGCAAGATCGACTCCATCGATCCGCGTAACTTGTCATGGAATTCATTTCGAGGATAAGTATGTCCGAGTTCTGATTGGTCTAGCTGGCGCTATGGATGAAGCTTTACCACCGAGACACCGGTGGGATATCTGAGTTGGAGAAAGTGTTGGAACATTTGTTGCATGGCCAAAAATAAGCTTAAAAAGGTATGTAACATGTATTACATTGTAGAAATATAGAAGTAGACAAAATTTGTTTGTATTCATTGGAAAAAGTTTACAATTGTATATATCACGGATAAACCCGGATAAACCGGACAAAATCCCATACTCTTTTTTTCAAAGGCGGGCTATCGATACTCCCATTTCCATTGCGGGGGCATAGTGAATTCTTCCGGTAAAACCCCCAAAACACACGGCTCTAGCTCCACCTCCCTTTGCTCCACCTCCCACCACCACGGTCCACCTCGGCGCTCCTCCTCGCGCTCCATTGGTTGAGCCATCTCCATTGCATCGTTATCGTATATACGTGGTAGTGGTTCGTGTTGGGGCATCCAGGGCATAGGCTAACCACTAAGAAACATAGCCTCATTTTTGAATCTCGGTGGCCGGATCACGGATTCTCTCGATCAATGCGTATGCTTGCATTCTCGAAGTGATTAGATAAGAGGGCCGACTGCCAGATGCCGATTGCAAGGGACTTCGAGCGAATCTATCATTGCCACTCTGTCACGCCATCATCATTACTTGATCCAAGTACTCCGGGGTTGCAAAGACTGATGCTCCAAGCCAGGACGGTGGTTCTACATTTCAGCCGGACCTGGAGATTGAGCGAAGGCTGGGCCGAGCATTGTGATGGATTGCTGGCCCAAATGTAACTCCAATGCATCTTCATCACCAACCGGGTGATTAATGTAACTTGGCATCTATCAATAGGAAGTGGCGTTATCAGTATTCACGCCTGGTGTGTTTGTTTTATTTATAAACTTAGAACTAAGAGAACCGCCGTGGTTGTTTAAAAAGTTGAAACTAGAGATAAAATTGTTTTATGCAGCTAGCGTAAAGTCGCTATATAAAGGAAAAACTATATGCATTTCGGCGTGCATTCGTAAAGAAAAAAAAGGCATGGAATAGATAATTAAAATAGATAAAGGCCGAAAATTATCTAAAATTTATCTAGCCTTTATCTTTTTTTCTATCTATCACGGTTTTCTCCCTCTAATACTATGCAGCATTCATGTTGAAGGCTAAGGTTAGCATGAAACGGCTTAGCGTGTTTCAAATATTATCTTTCAAGATTTTTCTAATGCTTTCTACTACACTTATTCATAATAGAAACTTGCATGCAATATGATTAATTGAGAAAAGAACTCAAGAATTTCCGAAACAAAAGAAGCGGATGAATTTTATAAAAACTATTACGTTTTTCATAAACATCATCGCTTCCTTCGAGAAACAAATGCAAAAGCTTGTCTTCTTGGATTAAACCGCCATTGAGAATGCGACTTAAAACTAAATGAAAACTAACCTTAAGTTTCCGAAGTTCTGCTTTTGGATTTAATTCAAGAGGCTTTTCGGGATTCGCAGACCTTAGTCCTCATACGGTTTTAATTCGATGTCCTCTGCTACAGATGCTACAGAACAAAGGCGGAGTCTTTTAGTAAGTTAGGAATTGCCGAAACCAAACATCTCATTCTGAAAAAAATCCGGCTCACCAAGATTTTGGGAGGCGGATCAAACACGAAGTTAACCGCAAATCATTATGAAGGAAGGAAGAAAATGTAGGAACTTTGAGGCGTGAAATGGATTTATATATAGGCATAATTAGAAATAAGTTAAGTGAATAATTGATTGCTTGAATTAACTGCGCTGGCGTCGGGTCTTCTGCCGGAACATGACATCACTACCACCCCAAAAACGGGTCCAATGTTGTTTTAGTGTCTTTTTTGCAAAAACAACACCAAAAAAAACTTCTGTTGTTTTTTGTGGGATTTACTAGAAATGGCGTGTGGTTTTTAGAAGTAAATTTTAGTTATGTCTTTTTTTCCAAAAATCTACGTAGAATTTTGCAACTTTCTCTACATGTGGTTCTTGCAAAACATCAAAAAGTCAACATGTTGTTTTCAAGTGTTGTTTTCAAGTGTTGTTCTTTTACAAAAGACATCAAAAGACTACGTCTTAGAGTTTTGTCCCGGATTTGCTAAAACGCTATGTATTTTTGTTAAATTCGCATAAGGTGACGTGTAGTTTTTACATGTGTTTTTGTTTGAGCAATTTATCTACGTAGGATTAGCATCTCTTCCACATGTTGCCTTTAAAAAGTAGGTAGGTGTGTTGATTTCCTCCAGCGCATATTGCCTTTTATTTAATTGAGAGGTGACGTGTAGTTTTACATGTTGTTTTTTTGTTTGAGCATTTATCTACCAGGAGGATTTAGCATCTCTTTCCACATGTTGTTTCTAAAAGTAGGTGTGTTGATTTTCCTCCAGCGCACATGTTGCCTTTTGTTAAAAGTGAAGGTGACATGTAGTTTTTACATGTTGTTTTTGTTTGACACATTTATCTACACCATGGGATTAGCATCTCTTTCACATGTTGTTTCTAAAAGTAGGGTGCTTTTGATTTCCAAAAGCGGACATGTGGCTTTTGTTAAATTGAGAGGTGACATGTAGTTTTTTACATGTTGTTTTTGTTTGAAAAGGGCACATTTATCTACATGGGGATTAGCATCTCTTTCTACATGTTGTTTCTAAAAGTAAGGTGTGTTGATTTCCTCCAAAGCGGAGACATGTGGCCTTTTGTTAAATTAGAAGGTGACATGTAGTTTTATGTTGTTTTTTGTTTGAGCACATTTATCTACACTTAGGGATTAGCATCTCTTTCTACATGTTGTTTCTAAAAGTAGGTGTGTTGATTTCCTCAAAAGCGGACATGTGGCCCTTTTGTTAAATTCGAGAAGGTGACATGTGTTTTTATGTTGTTTTTGTTTGAGCACATTTATCTACATGGGATTAGCATCTCTTTCTACATATTTGTTTCTAAAAGTAGGTGTGTTGATTTCCTCAAAGCCGGACATGTGGCCTTTTGTTAAATTGAGGGGAGGGTGACATGTAGTTTTTACATGTTGTTTTTTGTTTGAGCACATTTTATCACCCGGTAGGATTAGCATCTCTTTCGCCGTTGTTTCTAAAAGTAGGTGTGTTGATTTCCTCAGCCGCACATGTGGCTTTGTTAAATTGAGGAAGGTGACATGTAGTTTTTACATACGTTGTTTTGTTTGAGCACATTTATCTACGTAGGATTAGCATCTCTTCTACATGTTGTTTCTAAAAAGTGGGTGTGTTGATTTCCCTTCAGCGGACATACGTGGCTTTTGTTAAATCGAAGGTGACATGTAGTTTTACATGTTGTTTTGTTTGAGAGCACATTTATCTACGTAGGATTAGCATCTCTTTCTACATGTTGTTTCTAAAAAGGTGTGTTGATTTCCTCAAAGCGAGACATGTGGCTTTTTGTTAAATTAGAAGGTGACGTAGTTTTACATGTTGTTTTTGTTTGAGCACACATTTATCTACCGTAGGATTAGCATCTCTTTCATGTTGTTTTCTAAAAGTAGGTGTTTTGATTTCCCCCAGCGCATATTATGTGGCTTTTGTTAAAAAGGAAGGTGACATGTAGTTTTTACATGTTGTTTTTTGTTTGAGCACATTTATCTACGGATTAAACTCTTTCTACATGTTGTTTCTAAAAGTAGGTGTGTTGATTTCCTCCAGCAGGACATGTGGCTTTTTGTTAAGTGGAAAGGTGACATGTAGTTTTATGTTGTTTTGTTTGAAGCACATTTATCTACCCGTAGGATTAGCATCTCTTTCATGTTGTTCTAAAAGTAAGGTGTGTTGATTTCCAAAGCGTAGACATGTGGCTTTTTGTTAGACATGTGTATTATTTACCCGTTGTTTCACTTTCTCAAGCATTAATCTATATGTAGGGGATACATCGCTTTCTAATGTTGTTCTAATAAATAAAATTGCAGTATTCAAATGTTGTTTTTCCTCCAAAGCTGACGTGGTTCTTCGCAACCTTACAAAGATGGCGTGTAGGTTTACAAAGATCTACATGTAGAATAACATCTATTTCTACATGTTGATTCTAAAAATAGGTGCGTTTTTCAAGTGTTGGTTTCCTCAGATGAGCATGTGGCTTTTAATAACTTAAAAATAACGTGTGTTTTAACTGTTGTTTCACTTTCTCAAGGTTTATCTACATGTAGTATAACATGTTGTTTCTATATGTCTTTTCTAATAGTAGCTGCGGAGTTTTTCAAGTCTTTGCTTTCCTCACGCACATGGTTCTTAATAAAACCTAAAAAACTTGACATGTAGGTCTTACCTATTGTTTTTTCTCTTCAGATAGTGCTCTTTTTGCTTATCATTTTAAAGCTAATTATACCTAAATCTTAAAACAACAAAGATCTACGAAAAATAGCACTTCAAATTAAGAACAAAAGTGTGGTTTCATTAAATTCTTTGATAATGTAAGATGAAGTAGTATCAATCAAAGTATTGACATTATAGCGAAGAATGCTTCTTTGCAATTTTGAGATGTTCCTTCAACATTACACAAAAAGTACTCCACCTCTTTTAAAATGAAAATGATACCCATCCGGAAGATTGATTGATCCAGTCGGGCTATATTTGTAAAAGCGGTCCACAATGTATTGGACTTCTAGAGCATCACCATGCAAAAGAGAGACCAGAGATTTCAAAACAATTAATTGAGCTAATGGATTATATCAAATATTTTTCCGTTAAATTAAATTCATCCCAATACCACCCCGGATAAAACAACTTACATTTTTTTATACAAAAGTGGAGTTCACCCGGCATAACTGCCTACTACCATTCATTCTTTTCTTTGAATATTTGGTTCTTCTTTAGCCTACGGGACATGCGATGCGTTGAGGTTACTAAGTAACTAGGTAAGCTTTCAAGAGATATGAGTGAATGAGCTTACCCAATCAAAAACTCGGACATACGCACATGTAACAAAAAATGTTTGCATAGCGTGGACTTTATCCGGCTTGGATCCATAGCTTGTTTGCATTCTGAGAAACGGTTCAAACTTAAAAAGAAATGTGGCTTTTAGAATTATCTTCAACTCTTCAATTCAAGTTATTGCGGTGTAAGGAAAGAACATTGAACAAATGCTCTATTATATCAACATACCATATAGCAAAAGAATATCCGTAACCAATAAGTCGGGTTTCATCACCTTTGACGGTTTTCTCATGATATCAATCTGAAGCGTGGTTGGCAAAGGTCCATCCACAGAACTAAGGTTCACCTACAAAATCACGGACTGAAATTAATCCTTCCAAAGATACCACAAGGGCAATTTGTCAAGAAGATGGAAGCAACTTCAAAACATTTGAGGAAATCATATTACCCTAATAAAAAGAAAATTTCACATCAAATAACCCTCGGGATGCGGTCATCAATAAGAAAAAGGTAAAGTTTCAATAAAAGCCTTCATGTTGTTATGAATGGATAGCCCTACGCATAGTCGACACTATCGTTACTAAAATTGTTACCGCTAATATCATGTCGGCTGACCTCTTTGGCAACCTTATTGCGGTAGAACATGAGAGCAATATCAGTCAAACTAATTCATGGAATGATATTGGACCCAAAAACATAACTCATTTTTGAACATCAATCGTTGAACAACACACACTTTCAATACAAATCAACAAAATAAGAACTTGAATTCACGTTTTCTTAGATAAGTTAGCCATTACCGCTTCATAAATACAATGTCTCATTTCGCGGATGGTAATTCAAAATTTTCGCACCAAAGTTTGGTCCTAATTTATTCGTCATTCTATTATCCACAAATAACTCAATACACATTTATAAAATACTTTCTTAACGGCAAGTTTCATATTAAGCCGAAAGGGGTCTTAAGTTGCAAGCATTTGCCTTTGATGAACTGTTCTAGGCATCCACATCCCGCGGTCATTTCCAACCTTGGGCTTTCTAACCGGTTTCGTGATTAATAAAGAAGTTTGCTATGCCCAGGTGTCTCGGTACGCAACCGCCTTTGTTAACTCTAACTTGTTAATTCTTTTGCCATTTCAAAAATTTAATTATTACCTTCTAATATAGCATTCCTCGCAAAAGTTATAAAATTAAGATTAAAAGAGTATTGTAGACTGATGACAACCTAGAGAAGAGCGGGCTTACAATTTTGCAAATGCATCCGTAACTTTGATTTGAATCCTGAAGTAAGGGATTTATAGAGTTCAAAACAAATGATATACGCTCATCAATGGCTGGCGCCTGAACAAGGTACAAAGCCTTACCCTTCTAACTTGGTGAATCGAGAAATTGTCAAAACCCTTTAATCATTATTTGCTTCTTAGGTGTAATAATGTGATATTTGACTCCAAAGATCCAATACTCTAACCTATTTTTTGACATACCACTAGCGTCATCATTATTTTGAAGCAAGAAAAATATACATATAAATAAGCAGAATAAAAATAACTTATCAATGTGGCTAGGTGTACATCGGTGTTATTGTTTAAAGGCATGATCTTCCACGCCTCAGTATATAAATGTCACTACTTGAGATAAATGTATGAATTGACTGCTTTATAATTCACTTACAACCTACAATTTTATCCGGCAATGTTCTTGAAACAAGACTAGATATGCTTCTAAATGTCAGCAGACTAAAGGTGACTTTAAGAACAACATACAATATGGCCATCCGGGTGGCCTTAATAAAAGGCTGGCGCACTGCCAGACTTTCCTGGATTTCCTTTTGAGGCACCATCATATTCAAGTTGATAAGTCATCCTAACCATGCCACAAACAATCTAATCAATACTTGATCCAACTAAATCTCAAGGTATCCAAACTTATCTCATTAAACCCGAAAACTTGGTGTCTCTTTGGCCAAAATCGAAGCCTCATTAACTTTAGGTGACACAAGCCTTAATTCCTAAGCACCAATAAAGGAAAGTGTTTAAACGCTTAGGGTTAGTTTACATTATGGCGAGTATGAAGGAAAGAAGCTGACTGACCGGTGACAATAAAATGTAGAAACTTAAGTATTTTCTCGACATCTTTTATATTTACGATGAATAAGAGTCATGTCAACCATTGATTCTATAGTCATAATCACTGCTCGATAAGGGTCAATTGGAACATGTCACCAAAGAACTTAGTACTCATTCAACCGCGGCAATGAAACGGAAGGAAGTAGGGGGTAGAAAAAGCATGCATACCTTGTGCGAATTTTGGTTTCGTTGTGTCTTCCAATATACGGGATCTGTCTCCGTATCAGACCTTTACCTTTCCACGCTTTGGAATCTTGAATATGATCCGCTTGCACCCTCCATTTTCAATGTTTAGGGTAACAGCCTATTTCGTCAAGGTGGCTATTCTTTAATCATATCCATGTCTACAAACCCCAGCTTGCTTGTTTATATTCCCCAATGATCGTCATCCCAATGATACCGTTGTCACCGAGCAAGGGCATTACCGATAGAGGGATTGATCTGAGATCTAACCTCTATAGGTGTACATGTGAATTAATGCGCCCAATGACATCCTCTTAAAAGCTTTTGCATGAATATGTGCTTTTCACTTATTCATGTGCATTCACTTCCAAATAATAGTTCAAGAAACTACTTCCATTCACTTCATGGCGGGAACGATTTTAATTAACTACTAGGAGGTGCAAAACATTCATATATGGAAATAAGAGGTATAGCTATATTGTTATCTAAAATTATACATGGCCATTATAACTTTAAGTTATAGAAAAGATCCAATAGAAAAACATGAAGTGACAAAAAAGATATTTACTCAAACTAGATTTAAAAATGTAGAGAACCCAAAGAGGAAACGAGAACTACATGAAGATCTTTTTCCTCAAATTTATCCGCCTCCCAGCCATCTTCGTCTTCACAAATAGCGACTTGAACTCCCAAGCATTGCTCTCATGAACTCTCCTCAAAGAAGTCGATCCTATGTTCTTGGATATAAGATTGAACTTTACAAAGGGTAATTATTATTGCGTGAAAGTCCCGATCGCTTTTCCTTGGAGACACTTTATGATAATCATTAGTAACAAATGACGAAGAACTTTATATCCGGCGGGACTCCTCACAAGTAGCTTTATTCTTCCACTCAACCGAAGATGGTGTAAACAGAACATCGAATTTGTCCCTCATCCTCATCCCGATTCCATTTTCGCACTGTGAAATTCCTTTAATTAGATTATATTCAAGCAAAGGGCTTGGCTGTGTTACAAGTGTTTTGATTTTATGCATTCATGCTAAAGGCCCCTTGTGGGATGAAGGTCATTGGTATTTTAGATCTATGAGAAAATTTCATGGCATAAAGCAGACATTTAATGGAGTTGAGCAACAAAATTAAGATGGAATATGGTTTAGAAAAGTATACCTTATCGTAAGACCAACTAAGAGCCTTAGAGAGGATAAGAGACCATTGCAATGAGGGGAGATCCCTTCACCCTTTTTCCGGCCAATACGTATTAGAATTAATAACTCGCCATCCGATCGCACACCTTCCCATAGGCAACCTCATGCTATCTTCATTGGACAAGACTAGTATCTCCCCTTCATGCATTTATATTCACCGTCCTAATAGACTAAGGTATCAACAAATAGCGTTGCTACAAAATACATATCCATGAAAGCTAACACTTACATCTTCTTACGCGTTGCTCGTTGCTCTCGTTTTAAATCGAGGAATATCCTTATCACATTAAGTCCTTTTCAGCGCTCCCAAAATTCATCATCGATCACATCATCCCGTTAATCATGGCTCTTCTCAACAACATTCATAAGTAGAGCATCCTTTCTTTTGGATCTTGAGAGTCAAAAGAATGCCCATTCTTTGGAACACCATTGTTGAAGCCTACAAGGACAACACGGATCGACAAATTGATGTTACTCTCGTCATTCACGAGGACAAGATCGTTCACAAATGAGAATTGTAATGGGATCGTTTACTCGTTCACTCTTAACAACACGTTCTTACCGTTATGTTCGGTCCTCAACTTTGTACACACTTCTCCTTCACAATTGTTTGCATTCTTTGTCCTTGCTCTAGAACTACCGATTGGCGGGTAGCATGGTCGCCTCCTTTTCGAAACCTAATACGGTTTCTTCCTGGTTTGCGGACATCTCCATGCAAATTCGTCATACATTGGACCAAAAGATCCTCTCCTATATGGCGGAACTATAATACAAGAAGCTAGAAGTCAACAACAAAAAAAGGGCAAATGTAAGATAACCTCGAACTTACCTCAAGTTTTAGATCAAAAGCCCGATTCCCTTTTGCTGTGCACAAACATTTCTTTGTTTAGATCTTCTTCGTACTAAAAGCTTGATGGACACTTCAAGTTCCGCACTTCACTATCCTCCGGCCTCCACAATGCTGGGTACAACCCCCGAGATCCCACAATAGGCGTTAGTCGATCAAAATATTTCTCTCTTTTGTGATACACATGAAAGATGTATCACAAAATTTCATCTCTCTTAACTCTAAAACTTCGGTGGCTTCCATATAAATACATTTAGTGTCACCAAACTCATAGGTCCCAGTGTCTTAGGCGTTTTGCTTCATCTTTAAACCGGAAGCTCTCTTATCATGCAAGTATTTTGAGATCCTGCCATTCAAGAAAAGCAAGCCATTCAAAAAAACGAGAAAAAGCGCTATAAAACCAAGAGAAATAAAACATTACAAAGCTCTTACTTTTGTGCAGCGACATTATCCGCTAGGCATGTCGGTCGTTCCATCCTTGAACCCTATTGGGCCCATAGATCCACTTGCTAGTATCTCTCAAGGCCACCTGCGTCTCTTAAGTTTCTATCCTGGGTCTTCTCCCGAAATCAACTTCATCATGTATATTGGGAAGTGCTTGTCACCCATTCTCTGATTGTACTATTTTGAGCAAGAAACATGTCGTGACTTTCTTTGATCATACCAGCCCTCTTCAAGTAAAGGTGTGTGGAACTTCTTTCATTGACTTCCCATACACCATTTTTTGGTCTTTGCAACAACAAATCCTCCGAGGACCTTGCAAGGAAGAACCACCTGGCGAGAAGATAGCACAGATGGGAGATGTAGTAGCAAAATTTGAGCGAAGCGATTGTCTCTTGGTTGGAGAATCTCATTGGCTATTCCCACCATTGTACTTGCAATGCTATTGGCACATTTGGGGCTTCATCCAATGGTCCACTCAGGTTGAGGGAATGCCATTCACCACGCGGCTTCTAAAACCTCCTTGATTATCCTCTTCCGAATTTATCCCCAACAAACATTTTTGCTATATGATCATAGATTCTCCCGATTCCAATGCATTAAACTCTCCTAACGGAAACTGAGTCTTCGATGCCATTATCCTGGTGTAGCTTGGCTTTGATCAAGCTCAAAATTTAAATCCCAAGCTGAAGGATCGACCGCTCTTTTCGAACCGCCTACCGTAAGATCGCTCTTTTTGAATCTGCGGCGACTTTTAGAATAACGGCCAGGTGTTAAATCATGCCTTTACAATTGAACACTGTACTATGCAAAATTATTGGACACCTAAGATGGCGAAATTAAGGAATTTTAAAAAGTTTGAAACAAGTTTTGCAACACATCTTTACAAGAAAAAACTTTAGGGTAAATAGGAAAGTTATTTGGGTTTATGTGACAAGTCCATTACCTTAAGAAAACGACAAAGTAGTGTGGAAATCTTGCATGTTGTATCCGTCTTCGCATGACATTCAACCAACCTTTTGTACCTCTCCGGTAAATGGTTGGAAACCAACCTCCTTATGGTTGTAAAAATGGTGTGGAATCTAAGATTAGTCTTCCTTATTCAACCCCTATCTGGCATGGCATCGTATCCAACTAGTTGAATGCTTTAAATTGGAGGCCGATGCCCGTCCAGGAAAGGGGGCCTAAATAAGAAAGATGTCCCAAATCTATTTCCTCATGGAGATAATTCCTTATAGATAATATAATAAAAGGAAAAATTTTGACTAGGAGCTTCAAAGTTAGTGACAACGTTAGTCTTGCAACTTGTACCTTGGGCTTGAGGAGAAGATATTAGACTCTGAACAGTCTAGAGCACAAATGAGACAAAATACTAGGCTCAATATGCTACTATAATTTTATTCAAGCTGATTTGTTTGTCCCTATATAGATCAATCCTCTAGGAGGTGGGAAATATTCAAGTTGTGGTTCACATCCCAAATTACTAGAGGTGCAAAGAAATCATGAATCACAACATAGGACTTACTAGCATTGCACACTAAGATTATAGAGCCTTAAATTCTAAAACTCTTAAGCAATTTAGTTCAAAGATTCCTTAGGAGAGGCAAATACCAAATTAAAAAACATCAATTCAAAATCAGCAAATGCTTCCACACATTTCGAGGCCATCTATACTGTGATGCAAGCATCAAAGTATCCGTATTATAAAAAGGAAACTAGTAACCATATAGTAACGGATGCGGAATATTACCTCCAAAATATTAGAACCGTATTCGCATTCTTGTGTTCATCAATTGAGGTTTGCACCTTCCATTAGAGGTCAGTCTCTACATGTGCCTACCCTAAGCCTCTGATAGCATGCACTCTTTAAAAAGAGGGGAATGAATGGGCAAGTGTGCGCCTTTGCCTTTGTGCTATAACGGAAGGCTTATTTTTATTATGAGATCGCCTATTGGATTGCATAAACAAGACCTTAGATATATTGAAATGCATAAGCAAGATTATAAATTGATGTGTTAAATCCAGAAGTTTTTTCATTATAAGTCCATGAATTCCAAGGCATCAAATCTAACATCTAAGCAAATTTTCTAGTGCTCAAGACTTATAATAGCATCATAACCGTATACCTCTAGCGAAATTGTAATATTACGTCCTCTCCATATCCTATTCCAATGCAGTTCAAACTCAATATGACCTGCAAAGGCAATTTTACATCCAAAGCTAAAGTACAAGAAAAAATGGTGAAAGGGATCCATTTAAAACCAATGCCAAAAGCCCACTTTGGATCTCAGAGTGCCTTTATTTGAAACACCCGGCTTCAAAATCATCTTGCATTGGTGGACCTTTCTTCCCTTTAACATATTTTCTTCATGGATTGCTTTATGGATAATGATCTACAAATGCTATTCTTTCCATTCTAAAATCATCATATATTTGCATATTCGCGAAAGACTAGCTAGATGATAGCTTCAGTAAAGTGAGACCATTTATTATGGAATATGGAATATGGCTGCATGGGGCATCAACATAGTCTCCATTCTCACAGATTATTTAACTTTGAGATCATATCAATTTCTAAAGTGCTTTTAGCCATTTGCATTCCAACAAAGCAGCGGAAGGTATTCTCCCTCAAATAAACACAAGGCAGCCCCAAGTTTTTCTCATATTATTGATCTGATAAAAGATTAATGGTGATGTTGATTAGATTGAACTTCCCAAAATAATTAATGATAGCCATTATTCCCCATCCCTTCCTGCTTGTCCTTTCTCCTCTTCAGGTTTCCTTGCAACTCCCCCTTTGTTATCTATCAGAAAGATCATGGGCTTGATTTAGGACAAGCTTTAAAGATCTAAAATGTTACATTCCCCGATTTTAGATCGGCATAACATCCCTTCATCAACATTTCCAATATAAATCAAAATTGAAACATAATAATGAAACAGTGCGAGATGCCATGTAGTGTTTTTGATCTCTTTGATTAATGATACTCAAAAAGGTAAACTCAGAGCATAGTCCTGTATATACCAAGACAAATTTTGAAGGTCGCGATCACATCGTGACTATGTTTCAATTTGTCACGCTTTATATGCCCTTAAAAATCTTTGGATTGAGTTACAAATACTAGTAGTTAACAATCACTATAATTCATGCAAAGTAAGCACCTAAAAGATTCCATATAGCGCATTATAATTTCTTTGTATTTTTCTTCTACTCTTGGTGCTTCTTTAAAATTGCATAGTGTGAGTGCAATACTGACAACAAGTTTGATATGCCATGTGTCGATGAATTAAAATTATCAATTATAAAACGTTGTCAACCTTTAGGAATGAGAAATCGCACCTCATCTCGAAGACAATAAGTTCATTTTAGAGGGACCTTTCTACTCTTTGGATAATTTTAAGCACAGCGCATTTATGAAATGAGTCGAGAAAAAATTCTCTTTTTACTTAGAATAACTATAATTCGAAAATGAGCTGCATGTAACTAGCATCCGGGTAATCTCCTTCAATAAATATGAAATTGCCATCATAGCAAATGTAATGTTTGTCTCAAAGTACATGCAGCTTTTCCTCGGGTTTTGATCATGAACGACGGTTTGTGAAAAGAAGCCATAGGACTTACAGACCTACACTTTTTTAAACTCCTCAAAAGTTCTCTCTTTGTGAAAGCACACATATTTTACTAGAATCGAATGGTCCCTCGCTGATCCAACGGTACCGTAAGATTCAACCCACTTTTATTGACCCATTCTTTATACATGGATGCATGGAAGCGAGAGTTTGCTTCCCTAATGATCAAGGGGTTTTATTTCTATTTGTTTGTGTTTGTTTAATGTAAATGTTTCCATTTAGAATTGCGGTGGGCCTTCTAGTTGAAGGAATAAATTGGCCTTCTAAAATCGACGCTTGCTCGTTGAGACAATCAACGGGATCAATTACTGTTTATTTTCTTTTGGAAAGTTGTCCCTCTGTTTTCCCATTGGAGAAGCCTTTTATTTGGATTGAAGCAAGTAAAATCAATGCCTAGATTTGGGTGTTCAACCGAATCGAGGGCTCTAAACGCACAGTCCATCGTAGGCCAACCGACTTTTGTTTTGATCACAATCTGCTGTTTGCACCATTTTCTATGAGGGAAGTCGGCGGCATACATATTCTAAATCCTATGTAAACATTTTGTTCAGGAGGCTACTTTACAAAACTTAAAGCTTGTATATGAAGCATGTTTTTGTGGGTTTGTATATGAAGGCATGTTTGGACAAAGCCCGATTCGGCCATGCTTTGGCCTTTGTAATTTGTTTCTATGTATTAATACCGATAGATGAGAGGATCAATTCTTTCTAAGGAGTCTGGTAGGTTTGTTTAATATTCTTGTGGTACTACCGTGGGATCCAATTCCATCCTAATTGCAAATGGGAGCGTGCAATAAATAAGGGGATACAATAACTTTCTATTTTGCGAAAAGGAGAAAAAAATGGCAAAAAAAAAAGAATATTAAAAAAAATGATTGGAAATAGTAGCCTAGATCTTAGTGACTGCACTGTGTTAATCAATTATCTCTAATTCAGACATAAATTGTCTTTTCTCACGATCTACCAAGAATGCATTGTATCACACCTCACAAGCTTCACTTCCTACACTCTACCTTTTTTTCACAAAATTGCGATGGCAATGTCAAGAGAATTCTTGGTGGGATCTCAAGCGGGATCCGTTGGTAAGGATTAATTCTTTCTTTTGGGTTTTCCGATCCCATTGTTTACAATTCTTTTCTTTTTGTTTCTAGGAATTCAGTGTTGTGCCTCCGAGAGCTGATCAAAATATTCGATGCAAGGACCAAATGGGAAGCAAGATGAAAATATGTTGCATCTATAGACTATGTTACGGTGCCAATGTAGCATGTTCATGAGCCAAGGTGGCATATTCTTGCCTAAGGGGCTTGAGCCTCGGGGCACAACATTTCAACCATATAAAAAAAAAACATCCTGAAACCATGTTCATTCTTTCAAAAGAATAAATCATTTGAAAGAGTATTTTTTATGACCCTTGGTGGCATGTTGATATTATGTGTGTTTAAGCTAAAGATGGCAACATAACTTCATAATGGAACATTTGTAGGTTATTATGAATTAAGGATCCGTGGCTTTTGCGAATGGATGGAAAAAGTTTCTTAGTGGGAATTGGCATCCGGGTTGGGGACATTACATTGTGCATGAAGGTCAAACGAACTTGTTTGGTAGTGGTGGTATGTGATGGATCTTATTTTTTTTTTTTTTTTTTGTAAAGAAGAGTTATAGTTATATTGTAATACATAGTAATACAAAATGCACAGTAGAACTGTTATAAGGCCTTAATCCAGGCTATCACTCAAAGGAGGAAAATTCGGTTAAAAGAAAACATTGTTTTAAGGATTAAATCCAAAATATCGACACTTTAAAGTTCAAAGTTCACGATAAACCGTGAATATAAGATAGTCGAGGTTTTGTTAAAGGCCTTTAATCGCTCCCTAACCCATCGAGGTTATCCACAAAGCATGAGTTGTGTTCTCAAGAGCAGCAGAGTGTCAAGTTCCAGCCCAAAGCGCCCGGGCCGAGTCCGAATATCAGGTAGAGAGTATCCAAGCATCAACACAAATTTTAAGCTTGTCTTCAAAGTAACGGCTTGAGATCCGTTTAAATTGCCGCAGGTCCTCATCTCTCGGGATCTTCTCAATGTTTTGACCATGATGGTTTCGAAGTCTTTACCCGGCAAAGCTTCCAAAGACTTCTTGATGAGTCATTGGCCGTATCTTGGTACCTCTCTCACATGACCTCCTTCACGGTTTTTGTTGACGGTGCCTGGCCATCACCCAAAGACAAAGATTATTAAAAATAAGCGGAAAAATGGCATAGAACCATGAAGGATCCCCAACCCATCCCAATTTGGGCTATAGTTTGTTCCCTCGCTCAATCTATGCGAGCCATGGTTGCCCTACATGACTCAATTGTATTGTAGTCTTGAGAACATTCAAACTGGTTGTTCGTTTATAGCAACACCATTTCTATGCTTCCATATGGTCCAAAGAGCAAGAGAGTCTAATGGCGTGTCCATGAATGTAGAGCTATTTGCTAAAAGTCATATAGCTAGCATTCTCAAGGTGGGGGACCTATGTATTAGCTTTATCCAAGCTCCAAAAGGTGCCACTTTAAGGAACATATGAAGATAGCGACAGATGTTTCAAAATTGGCCACATCCTAAAGGACATGTCGATTTGGGCATTGTATTTTGCCTCGTAAACATTAGACTTTAGGCTTTATTGAGCACCCTCAACCATCTAAAAAGATAACCTTTTTGGGCACCATAAATTCCATCCTTTCCTTATGACCGATGGTCTTCCTTCTTCACAGACATACAACCCCACTCCATTTGAGACTTTGGTTCCATGTTCACATAGCAGCAGAGCATATATTCTGGCTACACACTGCAGAACCTTTGCCTTGTACGTATCGATTCACGACCTCTAGCTAGGTTGCCATCTCTCTCCATCTGATGTCTAGTGAGGATCTTGTGAATGTTCCTGTTCTAAAGTGGAGTCTTGTACCACATTAGATATTTCCGCCATGTTTTTCCATTCTTCACCATTTAACATATTGCCACCAAGATTCAATCCATCGAAGTTTCCATTTTGTATTTCCTTGATGCTTTAAGGCTAGACATCCATCTTCCTCATCAACTAAGCCCCGATGCTAAAAAAAGCAGTTAAAGTCCCTAGAAACATCTTCAATTTGATGGGCCTTAAAACAAACAGAAACCTTTATTCCGGGCTTGGATAATTCTTCTCATAATGACAGATGTACCTAGGAGGGATTGAGTTGGTAAAACGTCTAACTGAGGTGGTGAGGGGTAGATGGACTCCTACCAAAAAGTTTTCTCAATCGCATTTGGTAATTAGAAGGGCGGAGACCTTGATGTTGACATCGAGATCTCCACACTAGCTTTGTCGCCAAAACCCTCGGGTCTGCAAAATGCATCACCCCATCCTAGACCTCCCTCTCTTTTTCCGGGAGAGGAGATACTTCCACCCTACCATGTGTGCTTGCCTACAAAATGAATTCTTTCATGATGACCTCTAACTATGTTATCTTTTCTTATACTTAAGAAAAATAAACATGAGAGGCGGCTATTACTCCATTAATTATTTAACCCTTCCACGCAGATAGAGACTTGGGATACATTTGTTTCTTTTTAATTTGGTGGACAATTGGTTCCATAAGCCATGCATACTCATGTGTTAAGAGCAAGAGGTAGGGCCTACTTTTTGTAGCGTATGGAGGCCACATACTTTGATTCCATGAATCATTGACTGTCCGTAATGATTGCATTAATTTATCTTTATTTAAAACCACCGGATGCTTTTCCAAAGAGATCCATTGCCTCCCAAGAAGTTTTTAATCTGGTGTCTCGCTTCCTTTTAAGAACACAAACATTGTCATCAAGATATTGCATAACCCAGGTGGTGTCATTGATCCAGAAGCTTGAGACTCTGATTCTATCTGTTTGTTGCAACTTCATGATGATCCTTGAACCATTTCAGCCACAATAAGGAACAAATAGGAGCCGCAGGGACATCCCTGCTCTAACCCCTCTTTACATTCAAGAAGGAGGAATTTTACCATTAACCATGTTAGCAGAGCACCAGGTAATCACTTGATACGAAAATCCTAACGGTCCATGGCTCGTGTATAAAGTTCCAATTGATGGTATCATTATAGGCTCTCTCAAGTCCGGGCTTTGAGTTTAAAGATACACATCCTTTGGTTGGTAACCCCATTCAATGTAAACCCTCATATGCCCCAATGAAGTCCAATATGCTTCCTCTCGCTTCCTGAGAAAGCCTCCGACCGAATCGGGATTAATTTTTTCTTGGGAGTTTTCTTGATTCTATTGGCAAAAATTTTGCGCATCTTGTAAATACATTTGTGAGAGATAGCCTCGGTCTGAATGAGGGTTTGTCCACTTTTTGGCACCAATGCAATTAAACCTGCATTTATTCATTACTGGTGTCCCCGCCTGCGGGCTCCTTGGATAAATGTAGTAATGTCTTTATCCATAATGCTCCAAAAATGTTCATAAAATTCGTCCGCCGGACCCATCAGCTTTTTCCCATGAGCCATACTGATAGTTGCAAGAATCTCTGTCTCTCCATTGAGTGGCAAGGCTGGCGATCTTCAATATGTGTATCCTTAGGGGCCAAGGTAGTAGTAAAGAACTCCATCATTTTTCATTATTCCAGTGTGTGGTCCAAAATAGTTCCTATATTTGTTGAAGAATATTTTTCCGAATGTCCTCCTTGTTTGAAAGTTCACCGATTTTCATCACATGTAATGAGACTATTCCATTGTTCATGATCCCCGCTCTTTAGCTGCTCTATAGAAGAATTTAGAGCCACTACCATCCATTTGATTGACATACGTGACTTCTACCTTGACTCAAACTTTTAGCTTCATGTTCTTCAATTAGCTTTACTTTTTTCTTTCCAAGAGTTCTTCTTCTCTCACCGCAGACAACACATTGTTTTGTCCGGGGAAAAGCCTCCGTCCGATATCCCTCATTTCCCGTGATAGACTTCCATCTTTCCCCGTTTCTTCTTCTTGTTCCATTTCTTCCCACCCCATTGCTTAACCCAGCTTTTGATCTCGGCTTTACATTTCCAATGAATTTTTCATTGAGCCACTAGCATTGACCCCTCTAGAGTGGCATAAACCTTGCAAAATCTTCACAAAAGGTCTTGTTATTCAACAAACTAACATTGCTTCTGAATGATGTATCGGGATGTCTATTCTCGGTGGCGGGATACAGGTAATAGAACTTGTGGATATTGATCGACATTGAGTTACTAAGGTACTATTTTCAATAATCAAACTATCCCACCCATCTAAGGTAGATATATTGGTATAGAAGCATCAAGAAGGCAATACCCCTGTCATTCCCTTGTCTTTTTGTTACACCATGGTATGCATTAGATGTGAAGAGGGAGCATGGGTATACAAAGTTATGAGCCAACTTGTCTCCATTGTCTCTCCTCCTTTTGACATGGTAGTTTTTTCCGTTACGCTCCCATGAGGGGAGTATTATTGAATCCACCGGTGAATCCAATTATTTGTATTCCTCATTCCCCGCAGCCACTCTTTCATATTTTTCCATCAGAACTCCCTCTTAGGGAAGTGGAAGCATAGACATTGATAATGCCTACCCTTTCTGTTCTACTTCGGGGAAAACCACACTACATCTGCTGAAGGGTGCACAAAGAATTTACCTTTTTTATCCATTCCGGGCGATCCCCGGATACCTTTTGTGCCTGCTTTGTTATAATGAGTCACCATTGGGAAGATCCACGTTACTAAATTTGATGCCTCAAAGGCGGTAATCTATGCTCTTGCGACAAGATTATGCTCACGCCTTTAATTCAACTAAACAATGAGAGCCCTTTTTCCTCTTTGGGGGCACAATCCCTCTTAAATTCGAGGACACAATCTTCATTGGACTTTGGAACTCCACGGCAGTTCTACGAGGTCCATTTCCACTGAGGTATAGACCTTCATACATCTCTTTTTTGTACATGTTAATGGAAGGGGTGGCAAAGGTTAGTTCTTTTTGGATTCCCCATTTTCATCTTCACTATCCTCTTCTCCCTCCCAACAAAACTTCCCATGCGGTATGGAAGAATTGTCTTTCAATTCTCTTAATTGTCTGTTGGAGTTTTGAAGATATCTTTCAGCCACAAAAGGATATCTGTATCACCTCTTGCCAGTGAAGGTATACTACAAGTCTATTGGTTTGTTCACAATTGGTTCCACAACTCTTTGGAGTTATATAAGCATTTGAAATTGAGTTCCCAATTCTTGGCAGTGGACTTAGAGGTCTGTGTGTTAGAGCACCAATTCCTTGGCCTCCACAGGTTGCAACATTTTGGCTTAGAACATTGTTACTGACTTTTCAGTCCACAATGATATGCATAGATCTACACAATGTTGTATTTCAGGCAAGACTCCATCATGATGGCGAATGGGTGTTTAGGAGAGATATCACATGGGAGGCACTTGTCTGCTGAAACCCTCTCAGCGTGCTCCCCTAGCTCTTTGGGAAAAGCTCCACAACGGTGGGGAATCTACACACTAGACTTGGGTGAGCTTGAAACCACGCTTTTTCTTTATAACTTGACTGATTCCTCGGAAGAGGGTAATCATTCCCAACACTTTGAAAGTTTCCACGATTGTGAGAAGTGGATCTGACTCCTTTAGGTGGAATTCTCCATGATGCTTTCCCTTAGACTCGGGATTATTTAGGACCTTAACTTTGGAGAAGATTCCTCCATGAATTGAACTTTCTTTTTCCATTCCACTCTTTGTCCTCCTTTCACACTCCTTCCATACTACGCCTTCTTTCTTTCTCTTTTTTCTAAGTTCTGTTTCTTTCTTTTCCTTCTCTCCTTTGCCATTTACATTACGCCTTTGTCTTTCCAATCTTCCTTTATTTGGTGTAATCCAGCCCTCCTCCTTCTTTTTCCGGATTCACTTCTTTGAGTCGGACTTAATCTCCCTTCCCCCTTTACAAATTTTCCTCCATGATCTTATACCACAAGCCGAGCATGGTGAGACCATATACGACTTCAAGTTTGGGATTACCAAGTAATCTAAGTTGTTCTTAGGAGTTGACGAATATCGATTTATTATACATACTTTTGGGGCTTTGTCTTGGGAGATTTCCGACTATGATGTTCTGTGATGCGGAGCAGTGAGCAAAGCGCTGGATTCAATCGGGGGTTTAATCCTTGTAAATATAAGTCCAAGCGGGAATTGGAATGGTTCGAGGAGGAAGCTTTGGGAATCAAAGGATGGGTACCATTTACGGGAAGAGACTTGAGTGTTGGCTTTTTGGAAATAGTACCTGTTTGAGGAAGAATGTTGTAATTTGTTTGACTATACCACATTCAACCATAAAAAGGAAGTCAATCCAATGAATCTTTGCTGATAGCGACCCATTTCCAATCTCTAGTTCCCCCTTTTAAAAATTGAAGTCTTACCTAAGTGACAGATGCAACCAATAAAGGCCTCGGGATTTCAAAATTTAAAGTTTATTTTCTCAGATGCATTTGAAGGCTTACCCTGACACGGTTCTTTGTGCGCAGGCGGTCCTTTACGCTTCTTCCCCACTTGATTCGCATAGTCGAATTTGATCCACTTCTTCCTTACGTGGCTGGAGATGTCCCCACTCGAAGATCTTCAATTAATTTCACCATATCTGCGTTAGGTAAGAAATCCCAAAGCAACAATTTCCTTCACCTTTTCACCCTTTTCAATGTGCAAGGTGACCTATCTCCAATTTGGCTATGGCCTTCGCTTAGAATGCGGATGGTATCAATAACTCTGTAATCCCGTCATTATTTCCTCCGTCTTGTTATCCCTTTTCCCCAAATCGACCCTTTTACGTAAGTGCATTTCCCAATACCAATCCCATCGTCCCAACTTTTGTACATTCCAGAGACGTACATCCCACGACTGTATTGTTTCCAGCAGATCTTGTCCTTTTTCCATTTTTTTAATATTTCCCTAAAATCGCATAGCGATGCACTCTAACTATAAACTCTCACCACTATTTTTGCCTGTCGACCAATGTGTGTTTCTACAGGACTAGAAAGAGAGCAACCTTAGCAGGTACTACATCACCACATCTCACTGATAAAATTTCGACTAAGAAAATATCCTTTCCACTACACATCATCATCTCATTTTGTATCGTGACCACTTCTTGCCACATCACCTCTCACTCACCCTTGCCACCTCACCAAATTAAATTTTCTTTTCACCAAAAAGTCAAGAAGTTTTTTTTGCCAAAAAAGATTCTTCCATCTTGTAGAGCATCAAAAAATATACCATATGGGATAATTTCCTTTTCAAAGTGGCCTTGATTTGACACAGGGGAATGGGTTCCATAGTTGAAAAAAAAATAGCAAAAAAAACATCCATCGTTTTGGAGATGGCGTTGCACCAACAAGCGCCGCAAGGAAGCATTGCTTCATAAGATCTATCATCGCAGCGGAGTTGAATATAAAATGATCCTAAAGCAAAATATTTGATTTGTTAGCGGACTTCCACATGGGGAATCCACTCGTTTTTGCCACCCTGTAGCCGGATGTACCTGCGTCGTAAAGGAGAATGGGTATGAGTAGGGTAAGTAAGATTAGACCCACTTTTCTTTTCTTTTTTAATTTATGACGGTACAAGAAATGAGTTTTGAAGGTCTAAATATGGCAGTAATCAATTTCTCAAACCTATATTATAATTTTCATGCTCTACTGGAAAGAAAATTTAAATCTGAACTTTTTAGTTTTAGGGCAAGATAGGTATAAGATGGACGATTTGACAAAAATGTGGTGATACACTTAAATAGTGGTGGCGAGCAATGTAAAAGTGATGTTACAAATAAGGCCCAATTTCACTGCCCGGCAAATTGATTCATTGTTGGCATCAACTACGGTGGTTGAAACCAAGCGTAGGAATCAACATTGAGGTCATGGTAGTTCCTAGATTCAAGCATTATTAGCTTAGGCGGCAGGCTTTGCATGCATGCAGCCGGGCATACACTTGACCAACATCGTTAGGAAATTTTGGGATATCTAACTCCATGTAAGGAACTTCCACCTACTTGGTGGTATCATAACAAGCAACAATGATAAACTTACACATTCCTCTCGAATTAAGCCGCCCGCAATTGTTGGCCTAATGGGCCTAACTCTTTCCTAATCAAAGGCTTTTCATCACATGGATATAACATGGTGATTTATGATGATAGGGGATGATACGATGGTGGTGGTGATGATGATATGTGATGGTATATGATGATGCGGAATCATGGAGAACTTTGACATGTAGGCACAAGGTCAACTTTTGCCTTTTCTAGAAATATTATATTAAGAGGTGCCCTTCTTTCCTCTTTGTTTTTAGAGAATATAGTTTTTGGTTATATAAATGCCAAAAATGGAATTTTAGCAATTTTTTCGTGTATGGATGAATGCATTGTTTACTAGGAAAAAATGGACTTGCTAATTTTGGTCCTAGAAAATGGCAATGGTGCATGAAGGAGAGATCAATCGGTATGAGAGTTGTGGTTTTGGATGGGGTATTAGTAGCTGGGAGTAGAATATCACACATGAGCGTTGCAAACCACCAATATGAAACTGAGATATTTTTCAACCTTGACTTCAAGTCCTTAAGATCCTTAGATGATCAAAATGCTTCTTCAAATTCCCTGTATAACGCGTTAAAATCAATGTCCTTTCTTGGTTTTTCATATCAAAATTTCTTCTACAAGTTGCCAAGTGATATATGGATGCCGTCCAGCTTTATGCTCTATAAGCTCACCGCAATTTGTATGAAGTCAAATGTTAATGATATTATTGACATGCATATGGCTCTTCTATGTTGCCATTTTGTATACCAACTTTCATCTCCTCATAAAACAAAACATTCCCCAAAACTACATTCAAGTCGAGCCTAGATAAACACTGAGTATGAACCGTGCTATTAATTTATTAGATGGTTCTATGTATGAACTTACAGTATATAGTACTTTGTGTCAGGAAATGTTAAAGCCATTGTTTATTATATTCTATATAATAACAGTTCTAGATGTTTAGTCATGGTATGTGTTGCTCACTCGATGTTTTGGACAACAAATGCGCACTAAAGACAATTTGTCTTAGTGTGGACGGAATAATACTATAAGGATTAATCTAGATAGATGTCCGACTAGTTGATCGGTTAAGGCTACTTGTGACTTGGACTGCAATTTTAGTTCTAGTGAACAACTTCATTCTTTTTGAGTGTATTGGCACACAAACATGTACATAACTTGATTTGATGTGTCTTGTACGCATTAATTTGGATGTGATGGAGTGGAAAGATGAGCTTGGTAGGTTTTGGGAGTAGAACAGGCTAGTTCTATTGAAGTTTAGAAATTTGGCATGCATCCCAATAACTTGATTTTGAGGGCTATATGTGCCTTAGCCAAAACAATTTCTGAAGACCTTTCCATGCTCCGGTAGCAGGAAAAAATGATAAGTTGTTTAATTTTTGAAGTAAAAATGGACTAAGGGGCAATAGACATGGCAAAGTATGTGGTGACATGGCAGAAAAATGACATGACCATCTGAGGGTGATCATGTAGCGAGGAAATTAGCAAACATCTTTTCTCTTAGCCAAAATGTTTTGGCGACATGGATGAGACATGATGGTTGTGCTGATGATATAAGGAGGTGATGTGGATAATTGTGAATGTGATGTGGATGATATGGAGGTGACTTTAGCATGTAACACCAAATGGTTCATCACGTTAAATTAGGTGTTACTGGCGAAGAAAGGTGACAAACCAAAATATAAAAGGCTAAATGAAACAACAAGAATCCAGTAAAATGAGATGGCATCGATTTTCGAGAGATCCTAGTGTATGCGCAAATCGAGATCTAGTTATGAGAACTCACCTGCGTCGAGTTGATCCCTTGCCTCAATAGGCAGCACTTTAATGTACAAGGCCACACCTTGTCTGCTGCAAGCATTAGCTCCCCTCTTCTTGAATCCTCACTCTAACCACCATTGAAGAAGGTCTAGAAGCCTTTCAAGGAAAACTTGGGGTTTAAAGGGGTTGTGCACAAGGGTCATCACTTTGGGGGGCTGATCACCAAGAAAAATCATTGATTCTTTGTGATTGTTGCTGTGACAAGTCTTCTCTTTCTAAAGCTAAGCTAGAGATAAGTGCACATTTTCTTCAAACAGAGTATGGAAGAGTGAAGTCTTCAAGCCATTATAAAGATCTATTGATATGCACTAATACCCAGTGGTTGCCAAATTGTCCCACATCATCCTCAGAATGCAAATACCATCCACATCACCCACAAGGCCCAGTTATTGTACGTGGGTTGAGTGCGACAACGAATCACGGGCCACAAATAATCAATTTAACACCCTTGTTGCGATTCCATTGCGATTGAAGATTGTGGGTGGAAGTTTCCGGCCCGTGGAGTGAGTTATCCATAGAAATAACGAAATGAGGATCTTGCAGGAAGTTTGAGGAAAGGGTGGCGGCTTGGATGAACAAAGCTTAGAATCACGAGTGCGGGCTACAATGGAATGTAGAAGATATGGTGAATAGAAAGCCTTGTTTTGTTGCCGATCACCGCTAGTTCTTACCCGGCAGATCGATGGCGGCTTGGTGGAATCTGGGCCTAAGCACGCCGGTGTCATCGCCCATGTAATCACCTACCTCAAAAATTTATTTCTTCAAAACTTTTGACCTACACAGTAAGTCATTTTATACCTTAGATATACGTCATCATCCAGCGAATTTACATCATCCCCAAGTGCTTCCACATCATCCCTGTACACATGTCATCCACATCATCTCCACTTCATTACAAGTTTTGACTAGAAAAATCATTTTGCCACCTTACATGACACTTCATCACTTCATAAGGAATTATGTCACCCACCCATTTCCATGTTTCATCAAATTTCAAGCTCTTTTTTTTGCAAAGATTCTCTCATCTTAGCAGAGCATCAAAAGATTCACTTTGGAAAAAAATTTTTTGAAAAAAACCATGTGACCTTCATTGTTCATTTCTTGGGAATGGTGCCAAATTTGAAAAAAAAGTTTCTATCTAATCCCAAGCCCGTTATCTACTACTAAATATAATTTGTGGCATACGTGGTACCTTGGCATGTGGGCGACAGCGAAGCCGAATCACAGTAGGTATGCACGTAATTTTATTATTAACTTGAAAATTTATCTATATATACCGACTTTTATTTTACCTCCATTTTGTGGAATATTGTTCCAACAAAATCTAGGAACCCTAAAAGGAAGTGCGTTAGAGCCCTTTTGGCGGATTGAGTAATCATCACTGATCGATTTAAATCTTTATTATAAAGCAAACCTCTCGAGAAAAAGGCAGGGAAGTTAGATCCGAATTTGCAAAAAGGATTTAGTCTCGAGCGTTTTGAAGGCCTTTGGCGAGATTATCGACTTGCTTGAGCATTGGTGCATCTGGGATTGATGTCCTATGTAAAGAGCATTATCTCCCAGGATCGGTCTTTTGGCGATTAATCTCGGGCGGCTAATGATGCAGTTTCTCCCTTCTTTTATCATCTTTTTACTTTCAAGTACAAGTCGGCTGGAAGAAAACATCAACGCAATTTTGGCCTTGAACAAGTGAGTTTATAATGCGTGATGTCTCAAGGGAAGGATTAACTAAACTTTACTTGACGTTCGGATGCAAAACTTTATGAAGTTATAGTTTTAATGGTTAAAACCAAAGTTATATAGAGTTATATATTTTTGATTGATGTACTCTAAATATGTCCTTGTACAGTCAAGCAGTCTATAATATACGACGTCTGCTCGGTCAAACGATCTGTGTCACGGCATCTGCTTTTACGCAAGTCACGAGTGTTGCTTGCGGTGTGATAGCATCTAAGTAAACATATATGTTTGCAAGCATGTATTTTCTAAAACTTCATTATGCGCAAATTACTTTATTGGAATGAAATATTGGCCTCCTTGTGTTCGGATTAATGGGTTTGCATATGCGATATATCGTTAATTTAAAAGGCAATGTGACAAAAAGCTGATTCTCAGGGGTATTAGCCTATTATATCCCAGTGTCGAATATTGTCACGGAAAGGTAATAGTGGCATTTCATTATGCACTAGTGTAAATAATCACTTATGAGCTATTTTAGCAGGATGGCATGATATACTTGATCTAAAATGGCTGCATGCATGATGTTATATGGATGAAAAATTAGGGTATGCATTAGCATTGGACCTACATGCATCAGGTCAATAATGGGTGAGTTCTAATCTCTGAAATATCTAAAGACATGTTGTATAATGGTGGATAAGAGCATGCATGGACATAGGGACACCGCATACAAATGTTTATATTGATTATTAAAGAACATATGAAAATCGCATGCACATGTCGAATAGCGATGCGAGGCATGGCGATTTGCGGCAATTAAATACTTAGGTAGTTCTGGGTTTGATGGAAATTGGCACATGCATGGTAGTAGAAGGAATACTACCGGTAATCTGAACAAACATTCTTTGAGATAACGGTCTAAAAATATGGGTGCATGCATAGTGTTATGGATGAAAAATTAGGGTATGCATTATTAGGACCTACAGCCATCGATCAATAATAGATTTGAGTTCTAATCTACGAAGTATCTAAAGACATCTTTGTATAATGGTGTGGATAAGGGCATGCATGGACATAGGGACACACGTGATGTTTTATATTGATTAATAAGAACATATGGAAATCACATCTATTTTATGCGATAGCGATGCGAGCACATGCATGACGATTTACTGCGACAATTAAATGCTTAGGTAGTTTCTAAGTTTGATGGAGTGGCACATGCATGGTAGTAGGAATACTACCGAAGTAGTAAGACAAACGTTCGGCTTTTTAGGTGCTTATGAATTGTTAGACATTTAGACTATCACAGTTTGAGCCAATTAACGAAAATTACTTGGTGAAACATGGGTGAGTTTTGGAGCAGCCCGAGTATTATATTACAAAATACATAGTAATACAAAAATTCGATCTGAGATAAAGAAGCGGTAAACACGATCAAATCAGCCTAACACTCCATAAGGAGGAAAAGTATTAATGAAAACAACCCGCGATTATATATTCTTTTAGATTTTAAAGAAAAAAAACTATAGTTATATGGAAGTTTCAAGTACTATAGGGTCGCAAATTTCATGTCCGCAATCGAATTTAACCTCCTGATCCTAGGCATCAGTAATTATAGCATACATATTTCACATGTGTAATAACGCGGTGATCAAGTTTCCGGAGCCCATATGTGGAGAAGTCCGAGATATCCAATATCCATGAATCAAGAGCAAGTTCAAATACCAAGCTTTTCCTGGAAGTACTTTTTGAGGTTGATTTGAGCGCCAAATATCATCATCTGCCAAATTCTTCCTCAAAGTCTTGACCTCAATGATATGGATTTGACCGATTAAAGGGAGCCCCAATGATATCTGAGTAAGAGGAATCGTGCAGCAGGGACCTCCCCCTCGCATACCCACCCTCGGTGTTTTTCTAACCAGATAATGTCGTGACATCGGACAAGTGTTCAAAAGTGAGATGAGAAGAAAGAAAAAAACCTTGAAAGGAACCCAAAAGAGTTTCAGCGAAGTTTCACAAAGGCCATGAAGTTTGCGTGACTGTAGGTGTTCGACTCGAGATGCTCTCACAAGAAGTATTCACCATGAAATCTCAAATACTACAAAGCCCACAGTCACCTACACATTTCCCCTTCTCCAAGAGCAGGATGACCGGTGATCTATGAATATGGTAGCTTCAATTCTCGTTTTCTATTAGGTTATGCACCCTTTCTCCTCAACGTCACGGACCAAATCTAATCTCCCTTATTTGTCATTGTTCTTCCTGCATTCACGACACTATTTTCCCTCAAATGCACTTCGTTTTTCCCATCTGTCCCAACTACCAATCATTTCCACATTACATCCCATGATTGTCCTTATTTTTTATATTTTCTGCCTTTTCTATAAATACTATAGAGCTATGAGGATCTAATTGTAAACTTTAACAACTTCTTTACTCTCTACCCCACATACAATGAGTATGAAAAACTCGTGCCGCTTGCATTCCTATCCTACAAACTCCTCAAGCCCCTGAGCCAAGATTCAAGAAGTCCACCTCAGATTGAAATCGAGAAAATGGGTGTAAACAATTCTTGAAGAATCAACAACCTTCAGGACCTTCCCATAGATGGGCTAACTTTTGCAGAAAGTAATTTTGGACCGCCGGAAGGGTAAAGATTCGTTGAATTTAGCTTTCTTTTCATGTATTCGTGAAAGATTTGCCTGGCGAAAAAAATATACTATGATTTGGATTTAGCAAAAGGAGTGCTTGGTTTATGAGAAAAAATAACAGTGACGATGGTTTTGTGTAACCGTGGAATGAGTAAGAATAGCCTTGGACATAGTAAATCGCCTTTAGCACTAGAATAACCTCCTAAAAAGCTTGAATCATGCAAATTACCATTAATTTAGTGGTCAACAATATTTTACTTTGGGGTCTTTACATCTACTTCAAATCTTCAAATGTTGGCTAGAAGCTTTGATACTCATATCTCCTTCAAGAAATGCCATGATGTCAAATCATTTGTCCTCCTTTTGTTCTTCATGCAAATTTGTCTTCTAGAAGAAACCAAGTGTGAGATGTCTTCAAATATCTTGCTTCCACAAGCTCTCACACAAATATATAAGTCAAATATTATAGCAAATACGCCGCGAAAGCATGTGTAGAACTCTTCTATCTTTGCCATTTTGTAAGCGGCAGTGTCTAGTTTTTATAGACCATTCAACAAATATGCTTATGGTTTTGTAGGGTTGGGGTCATTTTGCTTGACCAAAGCATACCACCACAACTTTTAAATGCTGGAAATTTACTTATTTTATCTTTTCTATAACTCAATGAAGCTGAAATTTTGTATTCCAAGGCAGTAATATGAGAATCGTTTAGGGAAAATATGAAAAAATAAAGAAAATATTTCTTAAAAATACAAAAGAAAATAGCTCAAAAAGCACCCATTAAGCACCATGTGCCATTGACACAATATCTCACTCCGCGATACACGATCTAAATGCGACTCATCAGGGGTGTAAAAGTGCCCATGTCTCTATCTATGTTTTTGGCTAGAAGGGATATAACACTAGGAGGCCGATATGATGATATTATTTGGCTTTAGAAGAGCAATCAAGGTTGGTATCTTGAGATGTGCAGTGGATGAGGAAATGGGGCTTAGGCATTTCTAACTTCACCTACAAAGGTGGAGCAAATATTAGGGAATGGGTGCATGACCATCTCATTAGAAGGAATTGGAGTCCTAAAACAAAAGGAATCTACAAAATATATATAAACCCACACTCAGGAAGGCCAAGCATCTTAAGGAAAGTATACCTTTGAAGAGGTATCACAAATACATTAGAATCTTGACAGCTCCCAATGAACTTGGGGTGGAAGTAAGTGATTGGAGTAATATTTCTCAACCATTGAGGTTTTGCTACTTGTTTTGAATCTGTAGGATGTTGAAGATGAGGTACATGTCTTCATAGATGTCTAGCCTTCATGTGGGGGAATTGTTACAAACATGGTATACTCAAGTTCTTTATTAGTTTTAGATTACTGAGTTTAAAGGTATAACCATTTAAAAGGAATTATTATCTCATAGAGAACAATGACAAAAATTTCTGCGATGTTATAAGGGGTCTAATGGTTTTTTTGTCGGAGATGCATTAGAGACATATTTTGTAATGTTGATGTAATCTCCTCCCTCTCCCTCCCTCTCTCTCTTTCTCTCTCTCTCCCTCTCCCTCCTAGATGTGTGGACTACAGTGGGGAGATCCAAAAAGTTTTTGCTAGCGAGGCCAGATTCAAAATGCAAACCACCGTACCCGGATGATGCTTTAGCGGAAAGCGAGGGGTTGTATAAATTGGAAATTGAAGCATTCTGGAGACCATAAATATGTTAGAAAAATTCAAGATATAGATCATGATAAGAGCGCCTAGAAAGGCTATGATTCATAGTATTAGCCTAAAAGGTGGTTTGCAAGTGTAGTTACATGATTTGAGATGATGGACATGACGTGATATGAGATATTAGATGAAGCGGAATGATTAAATGACTATATGCTTACAAAGAAAGCGCGATAAAGGCTGGAGGAATCCTGGCACAAGATGATTTCTGGAAATAATTAACCCAGAGCTAAAAGGAAGCACACTTGTTTGTGAGCTTGCACATTTAAACATCTTCTCTCCAGTTAACCTTAGTTTCCATCACTTAAGTAGAAGTGGGGCCAATTGAGAGGACTTTGAAACATGAAGCACACATCTGATGATCGAGGATGAGATACACTTGTTCTTGCATTGCCCGGTATATCGGCGAGACATGTGATATCCTCGAGTACTCGATGCGTTCTTTGAGCATGCGCCACTTGGTTGGAGATTTTTACTTGATCTCATGAAAATGAAGATGTCTATAAAAATTATAACAGTCTGTTGGATATATGAAAAGGAGATATAGACTATTGATACCTAGAAAGGATCATTAGATGTTTAAGCGCCCTTGTCAGTGATGGTGCGTCTTCTAGCACATTCAGGTCTCCTGAGACCATAATAAAACATTATCTTATCTTATCTTCCCTCCCTCCCTCCCTCAGCCCTCCCTCCCAAGTCTCTCTCTTGTCTTCTCCCTATCTCCCGGGGTGGGCGGGGCGGATAGGGGTAATTTCCTAGAAGCGGGCACTTGCATTAAGGGTTGTAGTGAGGATGAAATGAGAGGATGAAGAACACTTTGTCTGCAAGTGCCTGCATATCAAAACTTGAGGGCGTCGATTTAATATACCGGGGGATCTCACTACATGCCTTCTTTGGGCCACTAGAAAATATGTAACCATTTGATGAATGGTAGAAGGTAGAGGGGTTAGCTATTAAATTACAAAACAATTATTAGAGTTATATAGGAAGATGAGGAAGAAGACAATGATATATAATGGAGAGCTCATTTGATCGGATGGGCGATGTAAGCAATTTGATGCTCTTATGGAGCGATGGTCTCATGGACAATAAACACCATTTTCTTTTCTTTCTTTCTTCACTCCCTCCCTCCTCCCTCCTTGACCTTTAGCATTATTTTGTCGACAAAAGTTGCCTTCATAAAGGGAAGTAATTATTTCCTGTTATGCGAATGCAATGATTACATAATTTACTCTATAGAATATTTCGGTCGTATTACACTACTATAATTTAGTTAAAAATATGGTTTCAACTGGTTTAACTTTTGTCCTAAGGTGTTCTCGCTCTCCTCCTCAGTCCCTCCCAGAGAAAAACCCAGCTACTCCCCATACCAGTGGCATTGAAAAAGGCCTATTAGATCTTGTTAGGAAATTAAAGCTAATTATACAGAATGCATTGGGGTGATGATTTGAACAATTTGCGGCTAGACCAATTTAATATACATTGTTCAATGAGAATCTGGATAGCTAACTCTTAGAAGAGAGGCTGAAATTGCTATGCGAACCACATGCACTTTACAACTATTGCAAGTAGATACTGAGGTTAATTAGATATTCCATATAATCGCGAGCTACAGATTCAAATTTTACTAGACAAAGCATTGTATTCAACTTAAAAAGATAAGCCAACTCTGTACAATGCTTGACATACAAAGAACTTGTCCAACAAAGTATATAAGCGGTTAAATGAGCCAAATTTAATGTTTCCTTTATGACATCTTCTTCTTATGGAGTTCAACTGAATAAGTCAAATTCAATTTCCAAGATTCTTCACGATTAGAAAGCGCCTGATTGTTTATTAGAACTTCTCCATCCATAGAATTAAACAATGTAATATGCATGGGAAAGTGTATATGCTGAGAAAACTCATATTAAATAGTCCCCCTTATTTGGAGCCTTCACATGAGTTATGAGATAGATATATATGTTCTAAATTACTCGGAGTTAAAGTCGAACTACATTACTTCTACCCTAGTTTGCACTAATTGGGAACAAATACATGGTGTCTCCATTAAATCACCACTCTCCACATTTCAATCATTTCAACTAGAAGCCCAAATTCTTCAATTGGGCTAAGGAAACCTATAAGATTCCCTTAAGAATTTCCTAGATTCTACAAACACACCATGTAAAAAAATTCATCTAGATTTCATTAAAGATCCCCACAGATTTCCTAAGCTCCTGAGATTTTGTCAGATTTATAAGATTATGGTAAACCAATTTGCGACATCCCTCAACCAAATGCATACTCAGTGCTTTGTGACACTTTCTAAGTTATAAGATTAATTCTTTCTTGGAGTTTGATTCTATTGTTTACTATGATTGGATTTTTTTTACATTTCTGAATGAGAGCATGCCACCTCTAGAACTAATCAAAAATATTTGGTGGAATAATAGGAAGAAATATAAGTTTTATGTGCTTTGCGCTCCCCTTGAGCTCCGGGATGTTTTTAGGAATGGTTGGGAAAAATTTTCTAAGTGGAATTAGCATCAAAGGGATGGAGACATTACATTACCCTTTGATGTCAAATGATCTTGTTACTACGGTGGTATGTGATGAGTCTTATCGTTACAAAACCTCAATTATGTTATAATAGATAGATGGTGCATTTTGCTTCTGAGCAATGGGTCTGCTAACTACAGTCTCCCGGAAAATGTTGAAGTATTCATGGCTTTAACCTCGGTGGTCGGGACACTCAAGATTTGTGAGACAACCACTCGAGGAAAAGCGATTGCAAGAAAAGGTCAAATTTTTTGAGTTGGAAGTGCTTTTCCAAACAAAAAGAAAAATGTGACGATGTAAAAGTTATGCCATTTTATCTTTAGAATCAATTTTAATGCAATTGCAATTCAAAAAAGATATAAGCATGTAAAGAGGTATGCTCAAAAGTTTGATGAAAGAAAAGTATATATGAAGAAACACTCTCAAAATTTTGCAAATCACTTAGTGAAAACTTGGTCAATGCCTCTGACAGCATGCTAATTTTGCGAGATGAAATAATTGATGAGTTTTGCTTGACGCTTTGTAATAACTTTGTGGGGATGCATAAAACTAGTACATCAGGTTGTTTCCACAAAAAATCGCGTACAAATAGGCTCAAAAATCTTATTTTTGCAAGCGGTCTAAAAGCTAACCCGACAAACAAATTTATGCTCAAACAAATGTGATCTGTTAACCCGACACTTCACATCAGCTACGGCGAACACCACCGCTGGTAAATCGCCAGATGGTACCAACAAAGAAAGTGCAAATTTGCTCAAAGGAATCATGATTTTTTGATGAAATTGCTAAACTAGTGCAACTTAAGAAAAATAGTAATATGTATTTGCGGATATATCTTCTTGCAATATTTTTAAGGATTGCATCATGATATATAATGATAAGACTCATACCAAAAATTCTGTAAAGACTTTTTAGTTTTCAAAACAATGACAATTAGCCATCTTGTAATATTTTTATGCTTTGCTCTTTGGAAGTTTTTTTAATGCAACGTTTCCCAAATCCAAGCACACTATTTTATACTTCAAAGTGAGTCTCACAGGGCGAGGCCATGCTTCAACAAGTTTCACCCTATCTTCTGACCTTGAAATACTGCATGCATGTGAAAGCCCCTCTCTGTTTCAGTTCAAATCTTGCCCAATCCGGGTTATTTTTTGTTTTGTGGCTACTTAAGATTTGGCATTGGGCCTTACGCCACATTTTTATGCTCCTGAGCAGCACACATCACATTTAATAACTTTTTACATGACGTATTATGAGCCCAATGTACCATTGATTTTGAAACATTTGCATTGAATAATTCGGAAGACATCAAGTGATCTGCCCGCGATTTTAGCGTATGGAAAACAATTCACACAATTTGCACATTTTGTCTAATGTTGGAATAATATATGTATGCAAAGAGCTAGAAAGTTTAGAAGACTCCATCTTTGAAGATCTAAATTATACTTTGTTGAAGAACCACGAGGAGGACAGGCCTACCATTGGATGTTATACAAGGTGTAGCAAGAGGATAAGATTCAAACAAGTGAACTTGATGAAGAAATAGAGGTTGGAAGACCCTCAAGATTGAGATTTGGAAGACCTCTCAAGTTTCATATGCTTGCAGGTATGTCAGCTGGTTCAAATCATTTTGGCATAATTTCTATTTTCCAGGAAAACTTCTCCATGATCCTATCACCTCAACAATCCCATGGGTAGACACCATACAAGATTCAC